>CM019707.1:7356213-7626213 GCA_009760885.1 Achatina immaculata
GGAAGTGAAGGATGGCTGAAGACAGTGAATAACTAATCCAGAAACACTCAGAAAACACGGCCTCAAGATAATGCACAAATCAGAATCATCGTGCCCATCAAGGCACAACACCGGCTTCAACTAGCCCCCCCCCCCCCCACAACATTCTATCCCGCAGAAAGAAAAATAGTAACACAGTAAACATACACGACCGGAACATACAACTTAATCTGGTGCCGTCTGGGAGTCCCACGTTGGCAACGTGAAATTCTACATTCGAGTGTGTCGCAACTTGTCGACAAAGACTGTTTGATACGGACTATAGCTGTCCTGGCCTTGATGTCTAGATGGACTCGTGCTGCTCTCTTTCGTGGAAAGTTCTTGTCTGTCGATTTCGCCTGCAAGAAGTGAGAACCACTGAGAACGGCATGTGTTGTGTCCAGTTTTGTCATCGGTAGTAGGAGCTTGGTCCTGTGCCTGTTTCTCCCATGACGTCAGTCCTGTGTTAGATCTGCTACTCCCATGATGTCAGTCTTGTGTAAGATCTGCTACTCCCATGATGTTAGTCCTGTGTAAGATATGCTACTCCCATGATGTCAGTCCTGTGTTAGATCTGCTACTCCCATGATGTCAGTCCTGTGTAAGATCTGCTGCTCCCATGATGTCAGTCCTGTGTTAGATCTGCTACTCCCATGATGTTAGTCCTGTGTAAGATCTGCTGCTCTAATGATGTTAGTCCTGTGTTAGATCTGCTACTCCCATGATGTCAGTCCTGTGTTAGATCTGCTACTCGCATGATGGTAGTCCTGTGTAAGATCTGCTACTCCCATGATGTCAGTCCTGTGTTAGATCTGCTACTCCCATGATGTTAGTCCTGTGTAAGATCTGCTGCTCTAATGATGTTAGTCCTGTGTTAGATCTGCTACTCCCATGATGTCAGTCCTGTGTTAGATCTGCTACTCGCATGATGGTAGTCCTGTGTAAGATCTGCTACTCCCATGATGTCAGTCCTGTGTTAGATCTGCTACTCCCATGATGTTAGTCCTGTGTAAGATCTGCTGCTCTAATGATGTTAGTCCTGTGTTAGATCTGCTACTCCCATGATGTCAGTCCTGTGTTAGATCTGCTACTCCCATGATGTCAGTCCTGTGTAAGATCTGCTGCTCACATGATATTAGTCCTGTGTAAGATATGCTACTACCATGATATCAGTCCTGTGTTAGATCTGCTACTCCCATGATGTTAGTCGTGTGTAAGATCTGCTGCTCTAATGATGTTAGTCCTGTGTTAGATCTGCTCCCATGATGTCAGTCCTGTGTTAGATCTGCTACTCCCATGATGTCAGTCCTGTGTAAGATCTGCTGCTCACATGATATTAGTCCTGTGTAAGATATGCTACTACCATGATATCAGTCCTGTGTAAGATCTGCTGCTCCTATGATGTCAGTCCTGTGTAAGATCTGCTGCTCCCATGATGTTAGTCCTGTGTAAGATCTGCTGCTCCCATGATGTTAGTCCTGTGTAAGATCTGCTACTCCCATGATGTCAGTCCTGTGTAAGATCTGCTACTCCCATGATGTCATTCCTTTGCAAGATCTGATACACCCATGATGTCAGTCCTGTGTAAGATCTGCTACTCCCATGATGTCAGTCCTGTGTTAGATCTGCTACTCCCATGATGTTAGTCCTGTGCAAGATCTGCTGCTCCCATGATGTCAGTCCTATGTAAGATCTGCTGCTCCCGTGATGTTAGTCCTGTGTAAGATCTGCTGCTCCCATGATATTAGTCCTGTGTAAGATATGCTACTACCATGATATCAGTCCTGTATAAGATCTGCTGCTCCCATGATGTCAGTCCTATGTAAGATCTGCTGCTCCCATGATGTTGGTCCTGTGTAATATCTGCTACTCCCTTGATGTCAGTCCTGTGCAAGATCTGCTGCTCCCATAATGTCAGTCCTGTGTAAGATCTGCTACTGCCATGATGTTAGTCCTGTATAAGATCTGCTGCTCCAATGATGTTAGTCCTGTGTAAGATCTGCTGCTCCCATGATGTCAGTCCTGTGTAAGATCTGCTACCCCCATGATGTCAGTCCTGTGCAAGATCTGCTACACCCATGATGTCAGTCCTGTGTAAGATCTGCTACTCCCATGTTGTCAGTCCTGTGTAAGATCTGCACTCCTATGTTGTCAGTCCTGTGTTAGATCTGCTACTCCCATGATGTCAGTCCTGTGTAAGATCTACTACTCGCATGATGTCAGTCCTGTGTAAGATCTACTACTCGTATGATGTCAGTCCTGTGTAAGATCTACTACTCGCATGATGTCAGTCCTGTGTAAGATCTACTACTCGTATGATGTTAGTCCTGTGCAAGATCTACTACTCGTATGATGTTAGTCCTGTGCAAGATCTGCTACTCGTATGATGTTAGTCCTGTGCAAGATCTGCTACACCCATGATGTCAGTCCTGTGTAGGACTTGCTACTCGCATGATTTCAGCCCGTAAGAGTTCTACTTATTGTATGTATGCATTGTCCTGCGACCTGTGGAGGGCACCCATTATGGACGGTTGTGTTCAGAATATGCTGTATTCCTGAAACTTTTTATGTGTGTTTCTTTCAGAAGGTTAACTGTGTTGGAACTGTGTGGGAACTCTGTGGGTTAACTGTGTGGGAACTGTGTTCTCCTCCGAGGCAGGATTGCCTGTGAAGTACTTGTCTAGTGTAATAGACAGTTCTTGGAAGTATTTGCTGGACCTGATGGAGTGTCTTCGTTCTGATGTGAAATGATCTAATGGACATACTTACCCTTGAGTAGCAGGTTCATCAAGCAGCACAGTTTGTTTATTTTTAGAAAATAGTATTATAGGATAATTGTTATGTTTGGTACCCTGGTTGTGTTTATGTAATTTGATGAGGTATTAGTTTGTATTTTTTTTAGTACATATGATAATTTACGGAGCAGGATTTTGGTAACATGGCACATGACCCGCTTCGTGTTGTCATGAGAAGAGTCAAGGGCAAAATAAAACCAGAAATCCCCGAAGAACAGTGTGGCTTCGTCGGAGGAAGAGGCACAAATAATGATATATATATATATATTGAGAACATTGATGGAAAGATCAATAGAAGTAAAGACGGACCTATACTTATGCTTCATAGGCTACTGTAAAGCATTCGATACAGTCAGGCACACAGAAATTATTATAATGCTGGAAGACATCAACATAGATGGGAAAGATCTGCAACTCATCTCAAACATATACTGGCAGCAAACAGCAGCAATGAAGGTTGAGAACCAAATAGGAGCATTCCAAGACAAGGATGTATTCTATCTCCTGATCTCTTCTTCTTCTGCAGCGAAAACATAGTGAGAAACACAAAGAGGTTCCCAGGAATAACAAGTGGCGGGCACAACCTTAACAACTTAAGATATGCAGACGACACAGTTCTGATTGCTAAAAGCGAAGGGGAGCTACAGGCTCTTCTGGACGTCGTGGTTCGTGAAAGTAAAAGTAAAGGTCTCAGCCTGAATAAAAAGAAGACTGAAGTGATGGTCATCTCAAAGAAAAGAATACCACCGAAATGTAGCATTACCATCGATGCCACAATGTAAAAGGTTCCTTTCGAGGGATGATATATTACTAATTGTGCCAACAAGGCATCAACTATAGGTGTATGTCTCTCTGGCAGTGCACAGAATCAGAGATATTGACTTTTTGTGGACTTTAACTGTATTAGAAAGACATACTTGTTGTTGTTGCCTGTAAGAGTTGGTAACACTACTTCACCAAAAAAGGCACTCTTGTCACTATGGTATACGTAGAGTGACACAACAACAATGCCAGGTTCGCAAATGCTACAACAAAAACAACAGTTTCACGTAATGAAAACTTATACAAGGCTCCCACTCACTCAGCAGGACTAACAGATAAGAACTGCATGTAGGTAATGAATAGACTAAGTTCCAAGACATAGATCAAACATTTATTGAATGAAAAAATGAATGTTGGAAAAAGGAGATGAGGAAAGAAAACGAACTGCCGACATGGCAGGATTATTTAACAAGAAATACAAGAGCTTTCCGGACACATAGTCGGCGCCATTGGGAAGAAAAGCCTGACAACAATAAGCAAGGAAAAACAATTACTTACAATATAGTGAACTTCCAACACATCTCCCGAACACACAAATCTGTTCTGGCACGGGCAACACTCCTAACATCTACATATCAGTACAAGGTAAAGGAACATTGTCCTTACGGACAATATGCTGAGCTAAAACTATTACATTACTAAAACTGACTTGCAACTACTCCACTGGGAAAAATGACCACTCAGCAAAACATTCTACACAAAATTCCGATCTCTAACAAAATTTCAAGCTTAAATATTCCCTACAATTTTACCTTGAACTTTCTCGAAATTATTTCACGTGACGTCTGTCTACTGACCTCGGGTAATAAGGTGTCAAACATTTCCAAATTTAATTTTGTTACTAAATATAAATAGCCTAGACTCACCGAATATATTAATAATTCTTGTGAAGTTAACATGTCAAAATTGACCTTGAGTTAAAAAAAAGAACATTCTAAGGCTTAAATTTTCTGTTACTCCTTTCGTCTAGTTATCTCGTCCCAGACATTCTACTTTTGAAACTTCCAATTTTTCCCAACTATCAGTGAGATTTACAAATCGTAAACAACATAACTTTGAACTAACTATGTCATAATTAGGTAAGGGCTTTACAATTTATAGACTAAGTACTAGTTTTATCTTGGATTGCATCCATTAGATTGTTAAAGAAAACCTACAGTGACCAAATGCAGTACTGAAATACTGATACAACAGAACTAAAACAAGTTGATAGATTCAAGAACTTAGGAACAATTATAACAGCTGATGGGAAATGCCATAACGAAATAAAAAGCAGACGTACTCAGGCCAAGTCAGCATTCCAGAAAATGAGGAACATCTTGTGCAACAGATCCATATCAATGGAAACAAGATTCCGAGTATTTAAATGTTACATCGAGCCAATTTTGTTTTATGGATGTGAAGCATGCTCTATGAATAAGAGAGTACAGCGAGAAATGGAGGCGATGAAAATGTGGTTTATAAGAAGGATGTTGAAGGTTCCATGGGCAGCTAATAAAACCAACGAAGTCTAAAGAGAGGCTGGCGTTAAAAGGCAAATTACAGCAAAGATTGGAAGCAGACAAGCGAGATTTGTAGGACATTTTCTGAGAAGAGGAAAGGTGGAACACATTGTGGCAACTGGAAAAATTGAGGGAAGAAGAGACAGAGGAAGATGGAGAGAAAATTTACTGGATGGGCTGTCAGTGTGGCTAGGAAGAAAGTCACCGGCGGATCTCATAATCAAGTCTAAAGACAGTGAACTGTGGAGAGAAATGATCGCTCACGCCACGCGGCACGGCACTTGATGATTGACGATAGTTTATTTTTTTTTTTTTGCTCACAAGATTGTATGTAGGCTTGTTACAGTGTACGTGTTGGGATGCTTATTTTTCTGTGCCAGCACTTTCAAGTTAATGCTTGCGTTAATTTGCTATGGTTTGATGTAATAAGAGTCTTGGCCTTTCAGTGTTTTTTGTAGATTTAGGGTGAGCTGTATTTTGGTTGAGTTGTTGTAACTGTGGGAATGCCACTTGCGGCAGGCACATATTTTTGTGCTAGTATATCTGTGTAGTAATACCTATGGCATAAAGAGGTGTGTATTTTTGCATGGTAGTATGTTGTTTTTTTTGTGTCGTAGTTCCCTGTGATTACGTGTCAGTGAGCGGCCAAAGGTGCACACACTTGTCGTCCAGTCCACTGTGTGGTTTCTTGTGTTTCTCGCGGAGGAATGACTGCTAGACTGTAGTATTGTTTACGTTGAATGTTTACTTCTTCTGCCTTGTTGGGTAGAGGGAAGGTCAAGGTTATATGTGACTATGACCGCTTTTTATAGTGTTGGGGCGGCATTGAGAAATTTGTTGTTGTTGTTAGTCTTGTTGTTGTTACTATTTATAGTTTGTCATAGCAACGACACTAAAGGTACGAGTATGTTAATTTATTACCCTTTTGGTCTGAGATTTAGAGACAGGTTATTTTCATTGATGCATGTGCTGTGTACTCATCATGCATTTTCACGTCATTTTGCTTCTTTTTTTTTTTAGCTCATGATGAAATTTTTGCGATGTTTTTTTTCATTTGATATTTTGTAATTTTTAGGACAGTTCTACTGTCTGGAAAGAAGATATACAATATCCATATGGTGAAACATTTAATTCATTAATTTGACGATGCGTATAGTCAAGCTGTTTGATAGCAGAGCGTTTTTTTTCCCTGGTTCATTCATTCATTCATTCATTTGCATGTCCCTTGGGGAACTTTGCCTCCCAAACAGCACTCCTGTAGGCCTCTCGGTTGTGAGCAAGATGGCCTGCTGCTGTTGCATCCATTTCCAGATCGTCAACGATGTCTTGCAGCCATCTTCGTCTTGGTCTTCCTCTTTTTCTTTTTCCCATTATGTATCCTTCCAATACGGTCTTCTCTAAATTATCATGACGTTTAATGTGTCCAAAATATTTCAGTTTTCTCTCTTTAATCCTCTTCATTAGCCAGCCTTCTTCAATATTAAGCTCTTGTAGTATAGATATATTTGTTCTTTTTTGTGTCCACGATATTTGGAGAACTCTTCTGTAGCATTTACATTCAAAGGCATTTATGTGTTTCTCAGCTGTTTTGTTAAGTGTCCAGGTCTCACAGGCATATGTTGCTATGGGAAAGATGCATGCCCTTAAAAATCTTATTTTTGTGGTTCTGTCTGCTCCTCTCCACAGATTCTTTATTTGTTTTACTTTCTGAAGAGCGATAGATGTCCTCCTTTTAATTTCCCTCATTGTATCTCCATTATTAGTTAGTAGCGATCCAAGATATTCAAAACTCTCCACTTCTTCCAGTTTTTCCTCATTGATACATATTTCAGTTGCCTTGTTTGTTTTGTCAGTTGTCATCAATTTAGTTTTCTTTGCATTAAGATAGAGGTTCTGCTCTTCGCTATTCTTGCGGGCTGACATAATTAGTTTTTCCATTCCTTTTTGTGTTGTGGACAGCAATACTGTGTCATCAGCATATCTAATCTCTGGTATTTCATAACCTCCAACTGTTATGGCATCTTTTCCCTGGTACTGGTTGTTATTTTTTTATTATAGACTTTGTTACCTTGTTTATGGGTCTCCGTATCAGAGACTTGGTTACCTTGTTTATGGGGCCCCTTATCAGAGACTTGGTTACCTTGTTTATGAGCCCCATATCAGAGATTTCGTTACCTTGTTTATGAGCCCCCTTATCAGAGACTTGGTTACCTTGTTTATGGCCCCCCTTATCAGAGACTTGGTTACCTTGTTTATGGGTCCCCTTATCAGAGACTTGGTTACCTTGTTTATGGCCCCCCTTATCAGAGACTTGGTTACCTTGTTTATGGGCCCCCTTATCAGAGACTTGGTTACCTTGTTTATGGCCCCCCTTATCAGAGACTTGGTTACCTTGTTTATGGGTCCCCTTGTGAGACCTTGTACATGTCTTCATTTTCGTGCAAATGTATTATAATGCATTTCCATTTTGTTACCATGTGTGTATTGCATTTTTTTACTATATGATGCATTTCAAGTTTGATTTGTCATGCAATGTCTTTTTTAAAGTCATATGATGTGTCGTTATTGATGTCATATGATGTATTGTTGCTGATATCATATGATGTATGTTCCAAATGTATTTCCATTGATGTTATGAGTTGTATCCAGTTGTGAGTTTTGATGTTGTAATTGCGTTATGGATTGTCACAGGATCTATTTTATTTGTATGTGGTATATGAACATTTTGGGATGTTGTAGAATGTATGGAGTAATGAGAAATGTTGGATAGTTTCTCTGATGTTAGAATGGTGTATGGAAGCATCTTAGTACGTCTGGAGATATTTACTTTTCCGTGGTCGGTCGAGACCCTTCTAGGACACACGTGGTCGGAGAAGCCGTGACAGAGAATTCTAGGGGAGTTAGTCTACGTTTGGATGTGTAGCTGAGAGGATGGTTTTTGTGATGTCTCTATCGAGAAAGTGGATGTTTATATCTAAAACTGGAGTTGTGGAGTATGAATGGACTCGCCATGTGGCAGGGCAAACCTGCCGGCGGTCAGAATATCGTCTTCACCATCTTCATGTTCATCCAGTTCATCAATAAAACCTCATGTCAAGTCATATGCAGCACTGGCTTGACTTCTGTATCAGTGTGTTGCCAACTTTACGATTGAAAGAGCCTGGAAGTAAAGTATGGCTGAAGACGGTGAATAACTAATCCAGAAAAACTCAGAAAACACTGCTTCAGCTAGTGCCCTAACATTCTACTCAGTAACACAGTAAACACAGCGGTACATACGACTTCAAGACACAAAGTATATGGAGGCAGTATCTTTGGCGCAGTCTATTGGCGAGGACCCACCACGTGGCAGAATTATACAGTATATTTATATAGAAAAACTTTGCTACAGTTTGGTGGAGAGAAATGTGAGGAGAGAGAGAGAGAGGAGAGAGAGAGGAGAAAGAGAGCTGTCTCCCTGAAATATATGTAATTTGATTATAAAATGTGTATACACGCGTAGAAAAGTATATATAAGAAATTTTTTGCAATGCCTCTGTTCACACCAATTCACTATTCATACTTGCATTTGTATTCGACAAATTTAAAATTCGAATACTACTATTCGGCCGAATATTAGAATCTTATGTTACATTTTTTTTTCTTACAGTGATAATTTCCCAGAATTCAGATTAACGAAACCGCATCGCCTCTTTTTATCTTCATTTCCTTTTCTTGCAGTTATCAGAAGCACGTGGAGCTGCTCGCGATGATCCTTGCTAAAGTTCTGCGAGTTCGACACAGGATGACCGCTAGGACGCGAGGACAACAATCGAGATGTTGAGCAGAACTCCGTCCAGCCACTCCCTGCTGCATCTGGTAGAGGTGCTTCTCTGCTTGTGCTGGCTGTGCACGGCTGTCAGTGGAAGCATACGTGAGTAGCATGCCCTTGGAGGGGTCTGTGCTAGAAATCAAAACGTGTGTGTGTGTGTGTGCGTGCGTACGTGTGCGCGTGGGGGTGGGGAGGGGAGCTTCCATCACGAGATAAAGTCTAATAGTTTTTTAAAGCCGTATGTACCTTCCTCATACTAGCGTCCCTTTCTGCAGAACATCGCTAGAAGTACATTCTCATATCTGTAATAGCTGTAAAAGGTAACCCTGTCATGCCTTAGAGGCACATAGGGATATGGTGTTAGTGCTTATATTTTGCTTGACCTGTCAGCACACTAGAGGGTGATATGGTCAGTATCACGCCTGGCTGCCTTTTCCTTCCCCAACTCCAGAAGAAGTCAGGTACCCATTTCTACAGCTGTAATAGCTGTGAAGAAAAAAATGACAGGAAAAAAAAAATGAAAAAAAAAGAAAGTTTTTTTTCTCCCTCTAAAACCTGTCCAGGTGTTACTGAACTACAACACTGGCTTTATTACAACTTCTATTATAAAATTCTTCGACACAGTAGAAGATGGAAAATATTAACACGTTGGGTGCATTATCTACACTCACAAAATGTCGTACAGGTAGAAATCATGGCACGTTTAAATTGAAAAAAAAATTCATATACATGTGAGCCATTGGTTTACCAAATGAATTTTTAAAAAAACGTGTGAATCTTTATTCAAGAAATACTGCATTTGTTGTTCATTGAATGAATGGAATCCAAAGTACAGTAATTTTTACAGTTATTTCTCTATGACTGCGAAGCATTTTGTTTTCAGGTTGTAGAGACCAAATCCTTTTTACTATCTGTAGATTTGTCATGTTTTTTTTCTTCCTTTTTCTATTCATGAGTAGTGAAGTGATTAGTGCATGAAGTGTTTTGGGGTAAGGTCTGTAGCTCAAGTTCACTTGAGGATGGTCTGTCAGTCATTTAGCTGTAGAAATAGGTACCTGGCTTCTTCTTGGGGGGGGGGGCTGGGGAAACTAAAGGCGCGATGCAGACAACATTATATTTCTAGCGTGCCATGGTCAAGGAAAATATGGGCAAGAACAGCATATTTCACATATGCATTTATGGACGATGGCATGTCTGCATCTCGCTTACCATCCCATTGTCCATATATGCATATGTGAAATATACAGTTCTTGCACCAGCCGTCATGTATGGATCAGAAACGTGGAGTACAACAAAGAAAAATGATCAACAGTTGCAGATCTTTGAGAACAAGATCCTAAGAAGACTCTTTAGGCAGATAAAGGATACCAACACTGGAGAATGGAGAGCTAGAAAGAACACTGAACTGAACATCATCATCATCAGGTGCCGTGCCAACTGGCGTTGGCTATTATGCTTCTCCAGAGTACCCGATCCTTCATGCAGGCCATCAGTTCAGTTGGTGATCTCCTCTCACACCATCCCATCAGACTGTCCAGTATCATTTCTCTTGGTCTTCCTCTTGATCTTCTTCCTTCTATTTTTCCTGTTGTTATAATATTTTCAATGCCCCCTCTTCTCATTGCATGTCCTATGAAAATACATTGTCTCTCTCTTATCTTTCTGACAAGGTTTTTTGTCTTTCCAGCTCTTCTCATACATTCTTCATTAGTTATTTTTGCTGTCCAGGGGATTCGCAACATTCTTCTAATAAACAACATTTCTGCTGCTTCCAATGATTTTTGTGCAGACTTGCCTATTGTCCATGATTCACTTCCATATAACAAGATAGGTTCAATATAGCATTTTAGGACTCGTTTTCTAACATTCATTGATAAGGATGTGTTGGTTAATATGTTTCTAAATCTCTGAAATGCAGTCTTTGCTTGGCCTATTCTGTTCCTAATTTCTGTTTTGCATTTCCCATCTGAAGTTATTACTGCTCCAAGGTATTTGAATTTCTGCACCTGCATGTTGGGGGATTCTGTTTCTTAGATATAACCATAGTCTCTGTCTTTTTGATGTTCAAAGTAAGGCCTTTCTGTTCACTTTCTTTGGCGACTTTATCCAAGAGATTCTGCAGGTCTTGTTGGTTCTCAGCTATCAGTACTGTGTCGTCAGCATACCGAAGGTTGTTAATATTGTATCCCCCAATTTTTATGCCTGGTTCTGTGATGATTGCTCTTAGAATATTCTCGCTGTACAGAGAAAAAAGGTCTGGAGATAGTACACATCCTGAACTGAAAAGCTTATTTAAATCCCAACGAATTATAAACGTCTTGAAACCGAGCAGACTACGCTGGCTGGGGCATGTAGAAAGAATGAAAGAGAACAGACAAACGAAAATAATGTATACACAAGAGATGAGGGAAACAAGACCAAGGGGTAGACCAAGACAGAGATGGAAAGACAACATGGAAGAGGATATAAAAGAAATTGGTGTCACCAACTGGAGAGAGAAGACTAGGAATAGAGAGGAATGGAGGCGAACTTTACCTGCAGCAATGAGCCTTAATGGCTCGGAAAGCTGAAGAAGAAGAAGAAGAAGAAGAAGAATCTGTGGACGATAGGTCTTTCCTTTATCTTTTTACAGATATATGTGTGTGTGTGTGTGTGTCTGTATATGCGTGTTTATTTTGAAATCAGGGACATTCCCTTACCATCACTGCTAGATGGTACAAATGATTGGGAAGTGACAGCGGACCTTCCAGAAAGACGAGAATACCCGACTGCCATCAAGAACACTGGAATGCGACCGGACATTGTAGTGTACTCCACAGAAAAACAGGAATTAATAATGATCGAGCTTACGGTTCCATACGAAACTAGAATAGAGGAACAGCATTTATTCAAATTGGAGAAGTACAATGATCTGGTCAAGCAACTGAGGCAGGGGGCAGGAGTCAGGGCAAAAGTGATAGCTGTAGAAGTGGGAGCAAGAGGATTCGTAGCAACATCAGCATATGACCTATGTAAGCAACTGGGCATAAAGGGACAAGCAAGAGCAAGGGCATTGAGAAGCCTTTCAGAAACAGCAGAAAAGGCCTCATGCTGGCTGTGGAGTATGCGAAACAAGCATTGGATGCATAAGTAATTTCATTTGCCACAACCAATACCAGTCCTCCATAGCTAAATCGCTAAAGACGCGTGGCAACTGGAAGATCGTGGGTTCGATCCCGGGACCGAAAAAAAAGCAACAACTCACAAGACCTCTGGTAGTCATGACCCAGAGGGGCCCACCCCCCTTAGAGTGTCAGGAGTTTAAAGGGCCGAAACACTTGTCTGAGGGGGGGGGGGTACTTCCTCTGATGATCTGAAGGAGTTGTGTTGTTGTTCTGCTCTCTACGGTAGAGAGTTTCCTGCATATGCATATATATATATATGTGTGTGTGTGTGTGTGTGTGTGTGTGTGCGTGTGCGTGCGTGTTTATTTTGAACATTCATGAACTACTGCTTGAAGAGGATTTTAAAATGGAAGGACAAGGTCAGGAACGAGGAGGTCTGGGAAAGAGCAGGACAAGAGCCTATAAATCGACAAATCATGCCTAGGAAGTGGAGGTGGATTGTCTACACACTGAGGAAGCCCGACACCAGCAGAACAAGACAGGCACTGATATAGAAATCCTCAAGGAAACATAAACCGAGGAAGACCTAGAAATAATTGGAAATTATGACAGTGCTCAGAGACAAGGGATACACATGGAAGGAAGCAGAGAATAATTTCAAGAACAGGGATGACTGAAGAGCCTTTATCCGTGGACTATGCTCTCAAAGGAGTGAAAGGCCATGATCATGATCATGATGGTGTGTCTGTTTTTCCACATTTCCGTTTTCTTGAATGATTATATAAATATTTTATGATTTATTTCTTGTTTTAATTTTCTCCTTAAAGAATTTTCTCTCGCTTTTGTTACTCTTGTTTTCTTTGAGTTATCCCCCGTTATTTTTTTGTCTGAGTTATCTGCTCTCGACGGTGTTGCTACAACAAATACGAAACTCTTTGACTTGTGATGTTCAACATCGCTTGATTACTTTTACCTTGAACTGTACTGGTTTTATTCAAAAGCATAATCAACCGGGCTTTATGTCGTTGGCATATATAAACGAGTCTGCTATTTCCCCTCATTTTGTCTTCGCTCATATTCTTTACTTTCGTCGTTTTAGTGCCCTACGAATCGTGTCAATAGCCTTGGCTGTTTACATTATATTTCTCAATGGCGAGTCTTGTATTTATATTTTATCTCCGAACATATCTCTAATGCATTTTAATGAATCTCGTGCCAATCTCATCTCCCGCCGGAGCAGAAATAAATACCCAGTTCGAGAATTTTCAACTACAAATTTAACATGTAGCCCCGTTCCATTCTAGAATAAATGCAGAATATTGATCACTATCGAACACTCATTTTGAGATGATTCCGGAATGGAGTAAAACCTCCCTGGGGTTGTTTGAGTACAAACTGTGAATATTTTTAAAAAAATGTATTTACTTGGAAGACGTCTCGATACTGACATAACTCTTGGTTTAACATACGGCTGCCTGAAATTTCCAATATCAGAAAACAATCCAATTTAGAAAGTGTGCAAACACAAATTATACTGAGTAGTTGGCAATGTGTGCGCCATATTTTCATTAGTTAAAATTTGGCTTTTATGAAGATGAAAACTTATCGAATCGTTGACGAAGTGCATGAGCTTCGGATTCTCCATTGCCATAGACGACTGCGGTCTCCCCGAAGATTTTGAGTGAATATTTTTTTTTAGTTAAAATTTGTATATTTTGAAATAACTTCCCTCCCCCTTTTTCTTAACTACAGTTAGGTACAAATTCAATGGTAATAAACCGAATATGAAATTTAAAGATCACATACTAATAGACAACAAGTGGAAACGGTCACTACAAGATGTGCGAGCAAGGAAAGGAGAGATGTAGGAAGTGATCACAACCTTCTGGTAGCAAAAATAAAATTAAAATTAAGGAAAGCCAAAATCGGAGAACACAGAAAGATACATTTTGATACAAGAAAACTGATAGACCAGCAAACAAGAAATGAATTCTCAATAGCACTTAAGAACCGCTTCAGTGTCCTACAAGACGAAGCAGAAATGTCCATATTAGAGTTCAATAAAACACTACAGGAAACAGCAAAAGAGGTGCTGGGATATCGGAAAAGGAGAAAAGAGGAATGGATAAGCGATACCACATGGGAAAAGATAGAGCAAAGAAAAGAAATCAAGAAAAAATTACTGAACACCAAATCACAACGACTTAAAGAACGAGTTTTAAGTAGTTATGCACAAAAAGACAAAGAAGTGAAGGAATCATGCCGTTAAGATAAACGTCAATATTATGACAACTTAGCAGAAACAGCAGAGAAAGCAGCATATACAAATGACATGAAAACCATATATAAAACCACAAAGCCGATGACAGGTAACTTTAACACAAGATGTGAAAGTGCAGTAAGAACACAAAATGGACAACTGGTCAGTGGAGAAAGAGAACAAATTGAAAGATGGAGGGAACACTTTAACACCCTACTAAACAGAACACAAGCAGCACAAACAATAGACATACCTGAGGCAAAAACGGAACTAAACATCAATACAGGACCAGTAACAATAAATGAAGTAAAGGAGGCGATAAAGAAGCTAAAATCAGACAGGGCACCAGATGAAGATGAAGTGACTGCTGAGATGTTGAAAGCAGAAGAAACAGAAACACCAAAACAACTTTGCCGGATATTACAACAAATTTGGGATCTAGAAAAAGCCCCAGAGGAGTGGAAAACTGGGCTTATAGTAAAACTACCAAAGAATGGTGACCTCAGAGATTGCGGGAACTGGAAAGGCATTACCCTACTGTCACTCACCAGTAAAGTATTTTGCAGAATAATCATCAATAGAATTGTACCAACACTTGAGGAAAAACTTCGGAAAGAGCAGGCAGGATTTAGGAAAGGACGATCATGCATAGACCACATATTTGTACTTAGACAAATATTAGAACAGGCAAATGAGTGGCATTATTCATAGGTTTTGAGAAAGCCTTTGACAGTGTCAACAGAGATGCACTGTGGAAAATCCTAAGATGGCATGGCCTCCCCCATAAAATAGTTACTGTAATCAAAGCCCTATACGAGGGTTTTTCAGTGCAAAGTTATCTGTGGAGAACATACCTCCAGCAGCTTTAGGGTACAAACAGGAGTGAAACAGGGATGTGTACTTTCACCAACATTATTTATCTTGGCACTGGACTGGTTAATGAAGGAGGCAACATCAGACAAACGCAGAGGATTACAGTGGACCCTTGATACAGTGCTGGAGGACCTTGACTTTGCGGACGACATTTGTCTATTATCAAGCAGTCACAAAGATATGCAAGATAAAATAAACAAGCTAACTCTGAATGCAAACAACATAGGACTAAAGATCAACGTAGGAAATACAAAGTTAATGAAGCAAAATGTGAACAACAGAAATGTACTCAGAGTAGATAACAAGTTAGTGGAGGAGGTCAACGACTTTGTATACCTTGGCAGAAGAGTAGTAGAAAATGGAGACAGCACAGAGGACACCAACAGTAGACTTATTAGAGCAAACTAGGCTTTTGCAATGCTGCAGACTATATGGAAATAAAAAAAACTAAGCATAAATATGAAAATCAGGATATTTAAGAGTAATGTTCTAAGTGTACTACTCTATGGTAGTGAATGCTGGAAAATCACCAAAACCATAGAAAACAAGTTGAATTCTTTCCAGACTAAATGTTTACGAAGAATTAGAAAAATAATTTGGCCAAATACCATAAGAAATAACATCTTATTAGCAGAAATGCAGATGAAACCACTGACAACAGTTATTGAGGAAAGACGCTGGCCATGGTTGGGACATGTGCTACGAATGACTGACAACTCACTACCAAAAATAGCACTAAGATGGACACCACAGGGGAACAGAAGTAAGGGTAGACCAAAAGAGACATGGAGAAGAACAACAGAAAGGATGTTGAGCAATAGAGGGCTCACCTGGGCAAGAGCATAAAAAAAGGCAAAGGACAGGCATTTGTGGAAAACCCTTGCGGAAGCTCCGTGTGCCCTGGGCACTTAAGGTTCAGAGAGAGAGAGAGAGAGAGAGAGAGAGAGAAATTTAAAGTATTCGGTAGTATCCGAATGTTTTATTTTCTGGATCGTTGAATACGAATTCGAATACGAATAGTAAGTTTAAGAAAACGCGACTATTCGGTACGAGGTGTTAATGTCAGTACAACGCTCTAATAACTATTAACGGAATTTTCACAGGAATTTTAACATTATTGATCATAGATACAGGCATGCCTCGACTTAGGAAGCGGGGGTGGGGGGTGGGGGAGGGTGTTCGCGGCCGTAAGTCGATTTGGCCGTAATCAGAATGGCCATAATCAGACATTAAGTACAGTTCACTATCCTAACATGGTGCAATGTTTGCAAAATGAATATACATATTTACCATCACTTTACACTGAAGGCGGAAACGCAAATCAGCACAGAAATTATAAAAATTAATCATGGATTATGACTCACAGCACATTAAATAGAGAATAGTACTGTAATAACTTTTCAGTAATACATAAATGTGTACATACACTCCACCCACCCACATACATACATAGATACATATATACATACATACATATACGTACATACATACATACATACATATACGTACATACATATACGTACATGCATACATACATACATATATATACATACATACATACATACATATATACATACATACACACATACATACATACATACATACATACATACATATATATACATACACACATACATACATACATACATACATACTGTACTGAGAAATGATGATGTAGCATGCTTGTTCATCCCATTCTCTTATCCTGTGATGAATCTATAACGTATGCAGAACAGCAAATTTTTGTAGATTAATCACAAAATTAATCCGATTTTTTTCCCTGTGGGGCCTCCACCATAAATACGAAGGGCCATAACTCGATCATCTGTAAACTGGAGGACTACTGTGGTCATGCGCTGTTGTGGAAATGCTCAGGCATATAGTGGATATTAACTGTAAATAATGAGTTAGACGATTCTCCTCGCAATTAAACAGCCTCTTAACAGCAACAAAAGTAGCCCAACAGTAGATACCCTCCAAGTGTATCCTCATGATACAGGGGAATGAAACAAAACAACAACAACAACAACAACAACAAACAATAAAAAGGAACAAGGCAGCCATCAAGTCACTTACAAAGAGGCTTGGACCATTAAAAAAAACAAGCAAACAATACAGACAGGTTTGAGCAAAGAGGCTGAATATACCCAGTGCTCCTTATCTCGATCCAATAAAGAGGTTGAATATACCCAGTGCTCTTTATCTCGATACAATAAAGAGGTTGAATATACCCAGTGCTCCTGATCTTGATCCAATAAAGAGGCTGAATATACCCAGTGCTCCTTATTTCGATCCAATAAAGAGGTTGAATATACCCAGTGCTCTTTATCTCGATACAATAAAGAGGTTGAATATACCCAGTGCTCCTGATCTTGATCCAATAAAGAGGCTGATTATACCCAGTGCTCCTTATCTCGATTTAATAAAGAGGTTGAATATACCAAGTGCTCCTTAACTCGATCCAATAAAGAGGCTGAATATACCCAGTGATCCTTAACTCGATCCAATAAAGAGGCTGAATATACCCAGTGCTCCTTATCTCGATTCAATAAAGAGGTTGAATATACCAAGTGCTCCCGAACTCCATCCAATAAAAAGGACTGAATATACTCAGTGCTTATGATCTCGATCCAATAAAGAGGTTGAATATACACAGTGCTCCTAATCTCGATCCAACAAAGAGGCTGAATATACCCAGTGTTCTTATCTCGATCCAAAAAAAGACGCTGAATATACACAGTGATCCTTATTTCAATCAATAAAGAGGTTGAATATATCCAGTGCTCATGATCTCGATCCATTAAAGAGGCTGAATGTACACAGTGCTCCTGATCTCGATCCAATAAAGAGGTTGAATATACCCAGTGCTCCTGAACTCCATCCAATAAAGGACTGAATATAACCAGTGCTCATGATCTCGATCAAATAAAAGGAATGAATATACATAGTGCTCCTGATCTCGATCCAATAAAGAGGCTGAATATACCCAGTGATCCTGATCTCGATCCAGTCCATCAGTTATATACTAGCAAACCATCCTCTTAAGAACAGGTTCCTCTTTAATAAAGCCAGGTTAGTACATCAAATTCTTTCACAGCATGCTCTGCTTTATCTATAGAACATGTTTAGATTTAACCCAAAGAGTAGCCAACACTTAAACAATATATGTCTCCCAAAACCTAGACTTGATCTTTACGAGAAAAGCTTTACTTATTCTACTGCTCGTCTTTGGAATACCCTCCCATCTTATATAAAAAATATAAACTATACTCCTTCCTACAAGTACAAACTCTTCCAATATCTATTTGATGTCGATTACATGCCTCCATGATTCGCAAAAGGTATTTTAGACTGCTCTTACAGATATCGAACTCGATCAATTGTTTATTATGAAGAGTAATTACTTTCTGTAGTCATTTATACTTTATATGTACGTAGTTACCTTCTGTAGTCATTTATATATGTACGTAGTTACTTTCTGTATTGAGTGCATGGATAAGAGTGAAATGTGAATGTTATACTTTAATTTTATTTTGTCTCTCAGATTTCCAATGTTATGTATGCTGGTTATATGAGCAAAATATTTGTAGAATGTCTGGAACAGAGTCAAAGTTGTATGATAAAGGGCAGAACGTCAGACGGGCCTGCGTGCCCAGTTCTTAACCCTTTGGAAATAAACATCAATCAATCAATCCTCTTCCTGTTAAGAACAGGCCACTGCAGACTATCTACTGAGCCACATTCACCGACTCAAGATCTCTCACAAGGACGCATGCCCCTGTGGGGACAGAGCACAAACCCCAGAGCACATGCTCCAAGAGAGTCCAGCGTTCACCGACCTACGAAGCCGGACCTGGCCACAGAGGATGTACCTGAGGCAGAAGCTGTGGGGCTGCCGCAAGGACCTGGAGAGAACTGTGAGATTTATACTGGCGTCTGGGAATACGATTTAGCACGGCCCGGCACTTGAACACAGGAGACAGATAATTCACTCAGTCAGCCAGTCAGTCATTTGCATGTCCCTTGCGGAACTTTGCCTCCCTAACAGCTCTCCTGTAGGCCTTTCGGTTGCAAGATTCCCTGCTGCTGATGCGTCCATTTGCAGGTCATCAACAAAGTCTTTCAGCCATATTTTCCCATTATGTACCCTTCCAAGACTCGTCTACTCTAAATTCTCATAACGTTTAATATGTCCAGAATATTTAAGTTTTCTCTGTTTAATCTTCTTTACTAGCCAGTCATCTTCAGTACTAAACTCTTGTAGTATGGATGTGTTAGTCCTTTTTTTCCCATGATATGTGAAAGACTCTTCTATACCAAATATTTAGAAAAAAAAGGCAATTTCAGCATGCACTCTGAACACCTGAAGGGATACTCTGGTCTCCTCTTCTGTATCTCCTTCAGCGTACATTGATACCACCCGTTGCTGTTGTTGTCTGAACATCCTTTTAAAGCTTCTAACAACCTGCTCACGCTTCTCTCACGTCAAGTTTCGCCCTCTAGCTCACTGTTTTCCAACTTAGGTCCATGCCTGCAAAGAGGGTGGGGGGATTTGAATATTTTGGGGACATTTAAAACATATTTATATAATACTTTTTTCATGGTTAACAACAAAAGAAAAAAAAATGAACAGGTTCTAAGTGAGACTGGGGAAAAGAGAGAGAGAGAGAGAGAGAGAGAGAGAGAGAGAGAGAGAGAGAGAGAGAGAGAGAGAGAGAGAGAAATTATGGGAAAATTCGTAACACGACAAACTGGATTGTAGGATATGTTTTTTGAGAAAAGGCAAACTGGAACACCTAGTGACAGAGGGAAAACCGGAGGGACAAAGAGACAGAGGAAGACAGAGAAATAAGATATCTGACGGACTAAAAGACTAACATGAAGCACTGTCCAGCTCACATCTTATAGAAAGAGCAAAGGATAGATGCTTGTGGAGATCGATGACGACCAACGCTTGATGGCATGGACCAGAGAGAGATTATCTTTCTGAACTTGGTTGACTGACAGAGATACTTTTTTTAGAACATGGTTGACTGACAGAGATACTTTTTTAGAACTTAGTTGACTGACAGAGATACTTTTTTAGAACTTAGTTGACTGACAGAGATACTTTTTTAGAACTTAGTTGACTGACAGAGATACTTTTTTAGAACTTGGTTGAGTGACAGAGATATGTTTTCAGAATTTGGTTGACTGACAGAGATACTTTTTTAGAACTTGGTTGACTAACAGAGATAATTTTTCAGACCTTGGTTGACTGACAGAGATACTTTTTCAGAACTTGGTTGACTGACAGAGATACGTTTTCAGAACTTGGTTGACTGACAGAGATACTTTTTTAGAACTTGGTTGACTGACAGAGATACTTTTTCAGAACTTTGTTGACTAACAGAGATAATTTTTCAGACCTTGGTTGACTGACAGAGATACTTTTTCAGAACTTGGTTGACTGTTATGCTGTTGGGCCCTTGAGGTGGAGCATTATCCAAAAAAAAAAAAAAGGTTGTGAAACATTGTTCTAGTTCTTTCCTTCTTGACAAGGACACTAGTTCACAGTTGTAAGTGAAGTCTTTTGTCCGATCAACTTCTACTATAGCATTTGTGATGCTGGCTCTTATCCATTCCCTGTTCTCCCTCGGGTGTAACACTTCAGTTCGCAGTTAGAGTTATTGTTAAAAGCTTATTTTAACCAAATGTAGGAACAGCTTCATTAATTAACGAGCACGCAGTTGTAACGAGTCGGTTTACATTTTAATAACGAAAAAAAAAAACAGACTTGACAAAGAAATAGAAAATGAAGATAAAACATAAATTCTCATGAATGACATAAAACAAATAGGAATGGGAAAAAAGGGAAAATAACAAACACTGGGGAAAGGTGAAGATAAGAGAGAGAGAGGGGGGGGGAAGGGGAATATAATAGTAATCTGGGGGGGGGGGGGAAGGGGAATATAATGGTAATCTAACAGGGGAAAAAAGTGGTTGGAGTACATTAATGCGCTTGTGGTGGGGGGGGGGGGGGTGTAATCTAGAGCAGTGATGGAGTTCTGGAATATAAGTTATATGTGAGGCTAGGTTTTTGGTGAAGATGGAATATGACTGGAGAAAGGGAATGTTAAGTGTAGAGTAATTTCGAATTCAGACCATGTGGCTCCAGCGTCACAGATTCCTGAATGTAGCATTTCTCAAGTTCTCAATCTGTCACCAGATTTATTGTGATCGTGTATTAGTTTGTATCAAAACGGGGCAGCGTAGAAGAACTATTTGTGCAGGCAAGTGGGGGAGGAAGAGATCTTCTATATACGATTTTTCGAGTCTGCGGACAGTGAATTCGAAATCTGTAGAATAAATTCATATATCGAGACGTTTGAACCACAAGGCGAGTTTTATATCTCCCTCCAGTTTTCTCTTTCTTGTACATACATGTACATTATGTATATAAATTATTTTTTTTTAATCTATAACAATTATTTTTCGCTTTGCAGTGGTGGATCTCAACATTTTACATTCGAGGATTTGGGGGGGGGGGGGCGACGGTTTAAAAATATATGAAAAAAATTAGAGGGGGAATCACCCAATATTTTAATATATTTTTCAATGATTACACCCCTTGATTTGCAGTTAGACTAGCGTTAATTTCCACATACATAGAAAAACAAATTTTCTCTCAGCTAAAAATGCGCTAAATCATGCCACAGCTGCAACAATTACAGCCATAAATCTCCACGCATTCGATTATAGTTTCTACTACTTGGCTGTAATCGCACACACAGTCAGATGGGCGTTCGATGAACTTACATAAAGTATTTATTCTGCTTTTAGATCAGGTAAGGGATCGATACGTCATTAAACTCACGGCAAGAAGATTGTTAAATTAACATTACCCCCTGATAGGGTCGATGCGGGTTGCTCAATAAAACGATACAGGATCGGAGAAAAATAAAATGTTTGATTCTATGGAAAGTGTTCGTTCGATGTGTCATAAAACACAGTGAATTAGCATCTATCTATCTATCTATCTATCTATCTATCTATCTATCTATCTATCTATCTATCTATCTATCTATCTATCTATCTATCTATCTATCTATCTATCTATCTATCTATCTATCTATCTATCTATCTATCTATCTATCTATCTGTCTATCTGTCTGTCTGTCTGTCTGTCTGTCTGTCCGTCCGTTTGTCTGTCTGCCTGTTTATCTGACTATCCGTCCATCCGTCTGTCTGTCTCTTTATCTGTCTGTGTCAGTTTGTCTGTGTCTGTCTGTCTAAAATCCGTTTGTGTTCATTCCCGTCAAGATGGATTTTAAAAAATTTAAATTCTCCATCTTTTTCTTCTTATCTACCTGCTTGTATAATTAAACTATATGCGCCCAAGTATGGCAGTCTAAACAGACAAAAGACAATATGAAATTCATTCTGATCAAAGTTTACAGATATCTGAACTATATAAAGTGACATTCCGCACCCAACAGTAAGTGACGAGAAAAGAAATGAAAATACTACTACTCCTTAAACTTTGTCGTCTCTAGAGATTAATATCAGAAAGATAGAAACTTTTTAAACGTGAAGGAAAAAGAAAAAAAGAGCACGCCACAAGCGTGATTATGACCACCGAAAATCTCCCAACACTTTTTCAAGTAGGCAAGATGAAATAAAATGTGCGCGAGTAGGTTACGTGCGTGAAAGTGTAGCTATTTACAGTCATAAAAAAATTTACACCTGTATTTCCTCGAAACCGGGGTTTATTCACAAACTTCTGTCCTCGTGATTCGGCGTTAATTAAAGGCCAGCGTCTATTCAAGACATGCGTTCACTCGGAAAATGCCAATTATGGTTCTGCAGCAGCGGTATTAGCCTATACCGTACCGTCAGTGTTTCCCAACCTTACTGAGTACAGGAACGACGTGGGAATTCCCCGCAAAAGACTCCTCTGAATTCTACAGTAAGGTTTTCCCATAGGGGTTTTTTTTTACCCCCATTTTCTGTCCATCCATAGAAAGACAGACCATGTCCTGAGCCCGCATTACTTAAGACCCGGCGTTTATTTTGGAGTATACGTTTATTCGGAATATTACTCCCTACCCCATCCAACGCCCCGCCACCCCCACCCTCACGAAGTTTAAGATGGGATTATTTCAGACCCGGCGTTTAATCAAGGAAACTAGGTAATTAAACTTATTAGGGAACATAGTAATTAGTGGTAACATTTTCCGCTTGGAACAACTGTGTTAAGAACACGCTTATCTTAACATAGTCTTTGTGAGATAGTGAACATAGATCTGACTGCTTAATAACTCTAAATTACTTCTGTAGCCCAGAAACACGTAGCAATTGTAATTGTTATTTTTGTAAAATGTAATGTCAGGTTGGTGGACGGATGGGGACATGGAGGTCTCTGGCAGGGATGAGGAAAATCTGGTGTGAAACCAATGAATCCAGGACATGACAAGCTTATGGGTCTTTACAACAATGGCTATCAGAATGAGATTTTAAAAAAAACTGTGCCAGCAGACTGTAGGTGGCGGGGAATGGATATTGTCGAAGCACTCATAGGATTCCTCATTCCAAAGTCAGAGTGTCTCTGTGGAACTGTCTCAAAGCCATTGTGCCTGACGTGGAGAAGGGGCTTAAGTACAGCCACCAGAGGCTGGAAAACAAAGTTTTGGTCAGGCCAGCCTACACCGCTGTCTTCATGGCAGTCCGAGCAAGACCACAGTCTGCCCTAGCAAGGAAAGGTGCCGAAGTCGGAGGTACTCAGCCAAAAGGCGTATGGCAAAAATCAGGGTACCACGCATCATCGCCAATGTGCGTACGAAGAAGAAGAAGAAGAAGAATGCTGACATTTAAAGAGAAAAGAATAATTAGAATGTGTGGCCGGGGTGGGGTGATGACTGCGAGAATTAGTTGAAAAAAAATCACCCAAGTGCCAAAAAAAAAAGTGATTTTTTTTTAGAAAACGAAACTATGTCCAGGAAATACCGTGGCAGCGACACAAACAGAGAAACTTAAGTCATAAGGGGAGACGGAAAATAAGAGAAAAAAAAAGGATTTGGAAAATGACATGTCTTATTTAGGTTTCTTCCAACTTTTCAATCGCTTTCAGCAAAAATGACACAATGGACAACCGTACATTTCCTCAGAACTAAATTGCGCTGCGGTGTACCATCCATTTTATGGGAAGGGGAAAATCAAACAAAAGCCTATCAAGTGCTGTTTTGTAATTATAGATTACATCAATGCTTGCTGGCAACTCCACAGGAAGTGGGTTTGATAAAGTGGACAACATGACGTGAACAAGCCATTTCAAAGATTCTCTCCCTTGCGGCAATGTACAGACTACGGCCAGCATTTATAAACCAGTTTGATTGTTTTTGATTCAGCAAATGACGGAGCGGTTCATTTGCATTTAACCACATAATAAATGTACGTGAATGAGGTCAAAATGTAATTGCATTTTTTTTCTTTTGCTCTAAAACTTATAATTTCAAAAGTGACAGTTGTAGTACAGATGCCCTCCCTCTTTAGGGACATGTGCACGACGGCACTTCAGCTGACTTGGAACATGTGCACGACGGCATGTCAGCTGATTTGGAATATGACTTCAGCAAACCAGATCCATTCTTCCAGAACATCCTTCGTCGCGAAAACCAAAGAAGTTCCCAACAACTGAGTCAGCTCGGAAGTTGTTGCTCACGCTGTTCTGTGACTGTAAAATCCGATACATTACACACCCAGAGGAAGAACTATCACCAGCAAAGCACACTGTGATCTTCCTGAGAACCACTTGTAACATTCAATCAGGTCAAAATGTGGCGCTTTTTCTCAGTTCTGGTGTGTTGTCACAGCATAATAACCCCCGGCCTCAAACAGCACGAGCAACAGTTCAACAAATTACGGATCAGCGTTCTTCTGCGTGTCTTCTACATTCGCCATAATCACTCGACCTCGCACCGTGTGGTTTATCATGCGTTTGAACCCATTAAGGAAGCGGTATGTGGGAATAAGTTCACAATGAGCGATGAGACTAAAGAACAGTTCATAAATGATAGATACAGAGTCAGCCAGAAGATTTTATTTATTTATTCATTGTTATGGAGGAATCCAGGAATAAGTGAAGCTGTGGCAGCCATTCATTGAATGTTGTGGGGGGGAACTATGTTGAAAAATTATAAGGAATTGTCAGTAATATCTACACATTTCATGTTAATTTTTAAAAAAATACTATTCTTGTTGCTTTCTGACTCAATCTCCTACATTCATTGAAACATCTATGCTCCATGATGGTGCAGTGTGAGGCTTAGAGAAACCTGAGCCGACCCACATGGTTCTTGGTGCTCCCAGAAACATCCGGGCTTGTTCACAATCACCAGGGAACCCTACAATAAAAAAAAAATATGTAGTCATATCGTGCAATGCAAGCAGTCAGGGAATTATCACAGCGTTGTGCTGTTAACATAATACACCAGTGCTGTACTGTTAACATTATACCTCAGCGCTGTACTGTTAACATTATACCTCAATGCTGTACTGTTAACATTATTCAACAGTGCTGTACTGTTAGCATTATACCACAGTGTTGTACTGTTAATATTATACCACAGTGTTGTATTGTTAACATTATACCACAGTGTTGTACTGTTAATATTATACCACAGTGTTGTACTGTTAATATTATACCACAGTGTTGTACTGTTAATATTATACCACAGTGTTGTACTGTTAATATTATACCACAGTGTTGTACTGTTAATATTATACCACAGTGGTGTACAGTTAACATTATACCACAATATTGTACGGTTAGCATTTTAAAAAATCATAGGCAAAGCACTTCAGACGTGAGAGAAAGGAAAAACTAACAAGAGAATTCACCTGGGACTCGAGCCAAGGACTCTGGCGGTGCGAACAGCCGCCTAGCCACACGAAACAAAGTACTGTCCACTCGGCCAGCTTACACCTCCACGCAGCGGGACAGCGCACCCGAGATGGGACAGTAGCAAGGACCGTGACGATCTGAGACCCAGTCAAAGGAAATGACCCCTTCGCCCAGGCCTGCCTCACGTTTAACGGTGTCACTATCCTTGACCTGAGAGCGCACTTGAAGATGATGTGGTCAGAGTCAACCCTGGCTGCCTTTCCTTCCCATTTTTTTGTCTACATCTGGGTGACTGAGTTGTTTCAGGTTGGACTTGAACCGCTGACACCCATTTGATATTCGAGCGCGCTAACCATTACACTACTCTGGCTGCAAAGCATGCATTAACGACAGTAAAACTGACCAGATAACTCAGTTGCGAGCTTTACATGGTAGTCTTGTTAATAGTTAAGCTCAATCCAGAAAGAGATTTTTTAAAGTCTTACATCAAACCCATATTATTATATGAACGCGAAGCATTCAAAGAGAATTCAGAAAATACTGGAAGCAGCGGAGATACATTCATAAGAACAAAGAGTTAAATACCATGGACAGAAAAGAAAACAAATGAAGAGGCTGTAAGTGAGGCTGGGCAAGAAAGAGAAAGTATGGCAAAATTCAGAACAAGACAGTCCAGATTTGTAGGACATGTTTTAATAGGCAAACTGGATCACAACACGGGAAAACTGGAATTGAAAAGGGACAGAGGAAGACAAAGAAACAAGATACTTGATGGGCTAAAAGAGTGGCACAGAGCACAGTCCAAAACACAGCTTATAGAAATAGCAAATGATGGATGGTTGTGGAAATCAGTGATGCCCAACGCCTGATTGGCATGTCTTCTTCTTCTTCTTCGTTCACTTCTACCACCAAAAACCGCACTGTGATCCTACTGAATTCACGCCTGTGGTCCTCGTTAGGTCCCATGGTCCCCTGTGTGGTCCAAAATAGACCACACGAGATCCACGAAAGGACCACAAGGGGTTCAGAGTATCACAGTGCTTTAGCCTGTATTCTTGGTGGGTCTCGGAAGCGGGATTGCGTGACACCGTGGTTTTCATTGCACCAGTTTAGTCTAGGGTTGGACTTTCTCACCGGAAGACCTCGACGTGTTTAGGATACGCAGACATCCCCGCCGGGTGAGAGGTGGTTGCCTATCTAGACTTCCCTGGTCCAGTATCTCCGACTTCAGCATTTTGCGGTCGTGGCCGCTACCTTTCCTAGTTGTGACCAGGATGGAGCTTTTGTCCAGGAGGACGAATCCTCGCCACTAGTGACTTCTACCCCTGGGTTGAGCCGGTTTAGGCATTTCCCAGTATGGGTGTGTTTGGGACGGGACCGACCTCTAGGGCAGAGGTACTGTGACATGCATAGCCTTCAAGATTCACCCCTGGTATGAGCCGGTTTGGGCAAAATTCACCAGTATGGGTGTTTATCAGGCGTTACCGACCTCTAGAGCAGAGGTGGCATGACATGTCTAGCCATCAAGTTCCACCCCTGGTGTGTGCCGGTTTAGGCATATTTCACCAGTGTAGGTGTATTTCGGACATGGCCGGCCTCTAGAGCAGAGGCGCCGTGGTATAGCTCTCGTAGCGATACTACTGGACATACCAGTTAAACTTCACTTTCCACCACCTTTTCCCATCGGCTCCGCACAGCAACCTTTATTCCTTTTCCGCATTTACTTCCTTAACCGGGAGGAGCTTCACTCCACGCGCGGCATTTGAGGAGTCTCGCCAGCAGTGTCTTAACCTCTGGGACAAGCCGGTTCATGCATTTCACCCGACATGACTGCACTCAGGACGTGGCCGACCTCCAAACCAGAGGTGCCGTGATTTGACTGTTTGCTTCGTTTTATCCTTTCAACCACCTTTTCCGCAGTGATGCTGCGCGGCAACCTCATTTGCAAATTTCTTCATTGGCCGGGAAGAGCACCGCTCCACGCACGGCAGCTGAAGATCTCGCCAACAGCGGCAGATGAGCTACCAAACGTGCCACTCATCTACCCTAAGTAACTGGTTTTCAGGCGCCAGATATTCGCCCTCGCCCCTTCTCCTGTCAGTTTAAACAGTTCTGCCACGGGAAGGCCAGGAGCTGGACTTGACTGCCAGAGGCTGTTTGTGGCGCGTTTGCAGTCCTTAGAACCTGATTGGCATGGAAACGAGAGAGAGAGAGAGAGACAGAGAGGGAGAGAGAGAGTCCTACTCTATATCTTAACGATGAACAAAAATACTTTTTTAAAATGCCAGATCAGCCCAGATTTGTGTTAGCTATTAAGAAAGGCAGTAACGTAATTACTCACATGACTTTTACTGTAGGCTCTCCAGGTAATTATGGGCAAGCCATGATTTTCCGGGAGCATCATCGAGAAGTTATGGATCAACTTTGATTCTCCTACTTAAAAAAAAAACAACTATAACTGTGATTGAAAGCCAGACAAGTATCAGATGCCTAAATCTGGTACTGAGACAGTGCTCCGATTCCATACGACAAAATAGGGTCATTTATTTCACATGATCTATCCTTGCGTCTTTACAATCTATCCTTGTCTTTATAATCTTTCCTTGTGTTTTTACAATCTTTCCTTGTGCCTTTACAATCTTTCCTTGCGTCCAGTGGCAGATTAGCCATTGGAGGGCCCGCAAGGACAGGGACCCAGTATCAAAGGGGTCTGAAAAGACAGGGGGCCCAGTGTTTTAAAGTACAGGTTATTATTTTTTTCATATGACAATCATTTACAATTGTTATTGTTGCACCAGTATGTTATGTTATAAAAACAAAACCATGACGTGTCAGTTGTTTTGATCTGTGTAGTAAAGTAAGAGTGGGTATCACAACCTGTAGGGGGAATCAGGCCGTATATCACCTGATGGGCAGTTGCTAAATTTAATCTAGGGCCCAAGGTGATGGTTAAATTTAAAAGTCGCTGCTTGTGTCAGTACAATCCTCACTTAAGTTCTTACAATCTTCCTTTGGATCAAGACAGTCTTAACTTGTGTCCATGCAATCTTCACTTGTGTTCTAACAGCCTCAGTGTCACTGCACACGGTCAAACCCTAAATCCTCTGCTGCCTAGCCAGAAGTTGATCAGAAAGTGCCGACTAGTTGTCGCCACCAACAAGAACTCTGTAGCTAACGGCGTCATTCCTCTTCGTTCCCCTGGTACTCATTTTTTTTTCTCTTTGAGGCTGGGTTAACACCGGGAGTTAGTTGCGAACTGCGGTCTGACCGCCACTGTAATGAGTGGGAATCGGAACCGGGTCGCCTGGACGGCGATCGAGTGATTAATCTACTGCGGTAACGCGGCTCACTGTCCTCAAATGAAGTGCAAGCAAGTCCCACCTGTGCGCTAGAACACCAACCATTTACAGCCAATTCTATGGGCAACCATCTCTCACCCGGCGGGGATATGCTGATATCCAAACCACGTTGAGGTTTTCCAGTGAGAAAGTCCAACTCTAGATTAAACTGGTGCAATGAAAAACCACGGTGTCACGCAATCCCGCTTCGCGACCCACGCCCCGCGATAGTCTGAACCTCTGGTGATCCTCTCGGGGATCTCTTGTAGGCCTGTCGGGGACCACAGGGGGACCACGACACGGGACACATCGAGGACCACAGGAGTAAATTCAGCAGGATCACGGGGCGATCTTGATGGTAGAAGCGAACGAAGAAGAAGAAGACGAAGAAGAAGAAGAAGAAGGCAGCCAACTCTATACCGGTATTATGTCATCGCAAAACACTAAAGGGCATCCTGGTGCCGAATGCAGAACACTTCTGGGCAGGTCCGGAGTGTAGTGAAGCAGCTCCCTCAGACCAGGATAGAGCTAGGTCGCATCCAACAATATCAAGTTCTAACAGTCTTCCTGTGTGTCTTGACAATCCTCATTTGTGCCCTTGCAATCTTCAACTGCGTCCTTACAATCTTCATTTGTGTCTTTGTAATCTTCCGCTGTGACCTTACAGTCTTAATTTACGTCCTGATTATCTTCATCTGTACTCTTGCAATCTTCATGAGTGTCCTTGTAATCATCCACTGTGTCCTTACAATCTTTTCATTTGTGTCATTGTAATCTTCCATTGTGTCCTTACAATCTTCACTCGTGTCCTTGTAATCTTCCACTGTGTCCTTACAATCTTCATTTGTGTCATTGTAATCTTCCACTGTGTCCTTACAATCTTCATTCGTGTCCTTGTAATCTTCCACTGTGTCCTTACAATCTTCCAGCTCTCAACTGCAAGTTTCCTAACGAGGGCTGTGGAAGCAACAGCGAATGCTGCAGTGATAAATGCATCGAGGCTCATCCAGGCACCAATGCGCGGTGCACGAAACTGAGGTCAGTATATTCTCATTCTCCAGCTGAGCAAGAAATGACGCAGTAGATGACAATTTCATTGTTGATTTTTGCTGCTGGTATATCTCATTGTAAATTCTTGATTTTTGTTTGTTCTCGATACATATATTTCTGCAAATACAAACTTGATGTTAATGATAGGTGGTTTTGGGAAAAAAAAAACAGATTATATCGGATGAGGAGTGAAAAGAGGTGGGATTAAATATTTCTCAAGTTGGGCTCACGAGGGATGGAACTTCCCAGTGGAGATTATGGTATATATGGATTTGTAGTGATCCTAAAATATTTAACATTTTATGGAACTACACATCGCTCTGAAAGTTGCTTTACAGACTTCCTGAAGGTAATGTCAGCTCCTGCCAGAGCTGTCTTTGCTAGATAAAGGTAAACTCCCTGTTTCCACGCCTTTAAAGCTTACTAGGAATACTATGTTAGGTCCGTATTTCCAAAGACCTTCGGCACATGAAAGTCTGATGTGGTCGAGTATCACGCCTGGCAGAATTTACCTTCCCAGATTTCTCTGGTACCCATTTTTAGAAGCTGGCTGGACCCCGAGTTATTTTTGGTGTGGTAGTCACCAGAAAAAAAAATCCCCACTGCTGGAACTTAAACCTCGTACCACCCAATAAGTAGACCGAGCACCCAACCCACTGAGCCAACCAGGTCTTTGCTAGGGATGACTAAATTAGCAATCATGTAGTAACTATATACATTAATGCGTTCTTATTTTACTCCAAAAAAAAAACCCTGGACAGGCAGGGCGGGAAAACAAACCTGGAGGTCATGAGAAGAGTTTCAGAACAACGGAAACTGGTTAAAACTACAAGAGAAAAAAAAAAAAAGACAAGATTTCTTGGACACGTCATGGGAAAGACAGAACTGGGAAAATTCAAGAGAAAATGAAGGAGAGGGAAACCAAACGAGAATTATCGGATTGACAATATATATATACTGACAATTTATTCTTAATATATATATATATATAAAATATTGGCTTGACCAATTATATATTGACAATTTATTCTTTATATATAGATATATATATGACATATCGGCTTGACCAATTGTATATTGACAATACATATAAAAATGATATAGGAGACAGCGAAGGACCGACAGAAGTGGAAAATCTCCTGATACAACCAGCCCCATGTGTCTTGGGCACTGAAGGAACACGAGTGAGAATGGTGGTGGTGGTGGTGGTGGCGGTGACGATGGAGGTGGTGGTCATCTTGTGGTGGTTGTGATATTTGTTTACCTCCTGTAGGTCTTAATCGCGTGTTTCCTTTGTTGTAATTATACTTCATGAAAAGTCTATTTTTCTAGCCTCCATCAACCTTGCCTGTACACCTACCAGTGTGAGGATCGTCTCAGGTGCGGAAAGAACAACACGTGCTGCTCCAAATACTGGGGAATCTGCAGTCATGCCAAAGACTGCTGCGACCCGACACATAAATGTATCGAGGTGAGTTTCATCACTAATTAACCCTTTTATTTTTCCTAGTAGAAAAAACTGATAAAGATCCCTTCGATCTAACTAGAAAATGTGGCTGGTCTTTGGTAACTCCATCTGTAGCTATGTGAATTTTGTTTTCTTCTTTTTTGTTTTGTAGTGACTCAGTATTATTTTTATCCACGAACTAAAAAAGAAAGAAAGAAAGAAAGAAAGAAAATGCAAATATCCGATATTCTGTACCATAGACATTGATATGTAATAAATGAAAAATAAGAAACAGTCCTGCGTGCTCCTGCAGTGAACCAGCAATGTAAATGGAGCCTATCCTACAGTGAAATAGCAATGAAAGTGGAGCCTATCCTACAGTGAAATAGCAATGAAAGTGGAGCCTATCCTACAGTGAAACAGCAACGTAAGTGGAGCTTGTCCTACAGTGAAATACCAATGAAAATGGAGCCTATCTTACAGTGAAATAGCAATGAAAGTGGAGCTTGTCCTACAGTGAAATACCAATGAAAATGGAGCCTATCTTACAGTGAAATAGCAATGAAAGTGGAGCTTGTCCTACAGTGAAACAGCAACGTAAGTGGAGCTTGTCCTACAGTGAAACAGCAACGTAAGTGGAGCTTGTCCTACAGTGAAATAGCAATGAAAGTGGAGCTTATCCTACAGTGAAATACCAATGAAAATGGAGCCTATCTTACAGTGAAATAGCAATGAAAGTGGAGCATATTCTACAAGAAAACAGCAATGAAAATGGAGTCTATCCTACAGTAAAACAGCAATGAAAGTGGAGCATATCCTACAGCTAAAAAGCAATGAAAGTGAAGGATATGCAAAGGACTGCAAGATGATTATCAGACTGAGGAAGCAGTTGTGGCCCCTTACGAATTTCAGTGAAATAAAAGTTATTTGAAAACATCTTTTCTCTGGAAATAGGCGAAAAGTTTACATCTGAGGCCAAAGTTGATGTCCGAAAACAAACTAAGACATAGTTCTTCCATGTCGGAAAATAAACGAAGATACAATCTTTCAGTGTCCAAAAACATATGAAGAAGAAATACTCCGCTGATGCTAGGAAAGAAATGAAAAGCTAGCCTTGTTGGTTATCTTCCTTGTAAAGCCAAAGTTATGGACCACACATTTGTCTAGTTAGTAATGGAAACGTCCAATGTGACAGTACGGCATTCATATGTAGTGAACTTGACTATCCTGCCTCCCCTCAAATGGTCCTAGAAACAAGCTAAGCCTGAATAACGAGGTAGAATGGTCTCCAGGGTAGTGGAGCCTTCAGAAACATTCGGTTTTGTGTGTGTGTGTGTGTTTGCTTCAGGTCTTCAAACAAAGTCACCTTTGTCCGACGCGATGCCTTTGTTTAAAAAATCTTCACATCGTAGACTGCTCACATTCAGCTTACAGTTCTAGAGAGATAAAACAACAGCAACATCACGGCTGATTACATTTAGCCTACAACTTTATGGAGATAAACCAACAGCAACACTACTCAGAATAAATCAACAATGGTTTACTGCTTCTCTTGAATAGCATACTTGCCACAAGTATCTCCGCCACAGCTATAACCACTGCAGCAATAACCACTACACCTAGATATCTTAGACATAACTTATCACATTCACGAACGCAATTTTCACCCAACAAAATATCATAACAACCTCAAGTTTCGTGATCACCACTTTCTGTAGTCTTTATCCAAATCCCTTAATCATAACTGCTGTCATTTCTTTCACGACTGTGACCGTCATAATTGCATGTGTCGTTAGTACTGTCATTACAACTCCTTCTTCCTCTCTCTTCCTCAATATTACAACAACCTGTGGTACAGATACCTCCATGCACAGAGAAAATGAATTCCCGCGTTTCGATGCAATGGCAGCTACGTACAGCATGTTCTATGAATAAAATAACATAAATGGAAACAAGAACAGCCCAAACAATACTGTCACAGCTCCTCGGACTTGAAATCATGGGTTCTGCCCTGGTAAAATGGCTTTTCCATTCATCAGAGTTCTGAATGGTGCTATAGAATACACGCAGCGTGCTCAGATTCTCCTATACAGGAGCATATACGAGCACTTATGGGCATGTTCGACATGCTTTGGTGGAAAAGCAACCCTTTGAACATTTTCGTTTAAAAACGTATCCCATTTCCCCCCATTACTGGAGAATTTTGCACCATCTTGTATTTAACATTTGCCTAATCTTCATCGTTTTTTTTTTTTCATATCCACAGGCCGATGGGTTCTTTTACAAGCGATGCCTGTGCTCGAGCAATCTGAACCAGAATGGGTCTATAAACAGAAGCAGTTTTCTCTTAATCATAGTGATCAGCACAGCGACTGTCTTGATCAAGACCGTCAGGTGACATCCGTGTATTACTCAGCGAACTCTGCTCCACGTAATCAACGGGAGGCCTATCGCTTAAGCCTGTCATGAGCTCCTCTGGTAAAGCAGTCCTTCATTACACATCGGTCAGCTTGTCTGAGTGATGCAAAATGTTTCTCATGACATGTTTATGTCAAGAGACACCGGTGGCCTGACACGTTCATCTCCTCACTTTTGATCTAGTGACACTTTTTGCTATGATATTTTCATCTGCACACTTTTCGTCTGGTAACGCCAGTGTTGTGAGTCATTCATACTTACATCTTTGATCAGATGACGACTGCTGTGCCGAAATATGCCCATCATGGCACCTTAAAACAAGTTTCACCAGTGTCGCAAAATTGTTCATAATCATACGTTTGATGATGTGACACATGTGCCGAAACATGTTCATCATGACGCCTTTAACGAAGATGCACCAGTCATGTAACATTTTCATCATGACAACAATCAACAGATCAACGGAGGGAACATAAACCGCAATCCTCACAACGCTATAAATTATAAGCAACCGCTTACAGAACAAAAGAGTCATGGATTCGACTCGTACAAGATGCTGGTATCTTTTCACCAGCTCTTGAAAACATGCCTTTTACAAATCTCCCGATAAATGAGATTGTATCATGGTTTGGTAGTATGTGTATTACTACTGTGTATGTCGTGTTTCCTCTTATGTGGCTCTAAATGATGGGCTAGCCATGGTAAAACATAATCGCTATCACCCACTCTCATGGAGTCCACTTACCAGGCCCAACAGAACAGACGAGATCAAACCTTGAGATGAGCTTCCGAACTCATGACCCAGATAAACTCATCTACGATGACAGTCGTTGCCGTACATGTAGCAATAACAGACACAAGTCCTTGGCTAACAAATAACATAACATTTAATACGGCACTGGACGATGGGTTGTTGGAGGACGGTTTGGTCATACCGTGTAATTATTCAAAATATTCAGTTTTACTCAGCAATTCAGCAATAATACAACAAGTACTGTATAATGCCGACCGCGGGAATCTACCCAATTTACTTCAAGAACGGGACAAATTGCTCTATCCTCTATTGCGGACCCGAGGCGTCCCGGTTTCCACGTACGTTATAATCCTCTCTCTTCTCCTTTTGTTCTGCTCTGGTCTCTACTCACGTTAGACCCAGGCGTTGTCGGACTTCCCCCCCCCCTCCCCCCGGTCTCATGCGCTCACGGGCTGTGCAGGAGTGCTGCTTCGTGTGAGTTGCTTACTACAGTCGTTTGTACAGAAACATACCAAGAGTGGCTACAGTAACAGCTCACGGGTGAACACCCGTCTCAGAATACATGTTACAACGGCTGTGACGCCAGAGCGCTGTATTCTATTTCCAGTGTGTAGCCAAGCAGGGATCAAACCTTCTATTGGCTGGATATGTTTTGTATAATAATAATAATAATAATAATAATAATAATAATAATAATAATAATCACAACAGGGTGTTTCTAACAATACCACACATCCTCGGGGATACTGTCAGCCACATACGGCTGTTGAGAATCCACTACGAGACGTCTTGATTTCAAAATATAATGACGCAATGGACTTCCGGATTTTAATTATATGATTTCGCAGCGTACTTATTAATGTTATGTATACTTCGAATTTAGCCTGAATGTGATCACTGTTTTATATATATATATATATATATATACCTCAGCCATTTCTAAAGTGTTAACACAATCTGGTGATTTATCTAGGGACTAAACTTGCTGGCTTATAGAATGTACATACTTTCATTTCTAGATCTAAGGTAGAAACTTGCTGGCTTGTAGAATGCACATACTTTCATTTCTAGATCTAAGGTGGAAACTTGCTGGCTTGTAGAATGCACATACTTTCATTTCTAGATCTAAGGTAGAAACTTGCTGGCTTGTAGAATGCACATACTTTCATTTCTAGATCTAAGGTGGAAACTTGCTGGCTTGTAGAATGCACATACTTTCATTTCTAGATCTAAGGTAGAAACTTGCTGGCTTGTAGAATGCACATACTTTCATTTCTAGATCTAAGGTAGAAACTTGCTGGCTTGTAGAATGCACATACTTTCATTTCTAGATCTAAGGTGGAAACTTGCTGGCTTGTAGAATGCACATACTTTCACTTACAGATCTAAGGTGGAAACTTGCTGGCTTGTAGAATGCACATACTTTCATTTCTAGATCTAAGGTGGAAACTTGCTGGCTTGTAGAATGCACATACTTTCACTTCTAGATCTAAGGTAGAAACTTGCTGGCTTGTAGAATGCACATACTTTCACTTCTAGATCTAAGGTAGAAACGTGCTGGCTTGTAGAATGTATATACTTTCACTTCTTGATCTTCACTTCTTAGGCTACAGATGCTTCGGGTCCACATTTTCAGAGAGATCCTTATAACGACAACGAAGAAGATAACTGAATAATTTAATGTTTCTATTACAGATGTTGGTCACTTGATGAGAAGAAATGATCAGAGAATCCCAAAACAAGCTATCAAGTGGAACACAACAGGCCGAAGAAAAAGGGGCAGACCGCGTGAAACTCTGAAGAGGACATTATTAAGAGAGGCCAAGTTAACAGGCATAAAATCCTTTGTTGAGGTTGAAAGACTCGCCGAAGACAGGAAAAATTGGCGAACTACTTTGCGAGCCCTATGTGACGTCTAACGGCACGGGAAGGATATAAGATAAGATTACAGATGAACAATTTCTGAGAGCAAGACCACGTGCTCGGCTGAAGGGCTACAATACATATAGAGAACACACGTGTATAGATAACACTTACACGTTGTGAGACAATCACATACAGAGAACACTCGTGTAAAGATAACACTTACACGTTGTGAGACAATCACATACAGAGACTACGCAGACGCAGGTTCACGTTCTGTATTGTTCCGGCATCACAGCAAAAGAGAATATCCCTTAACTGCTCCGCCTACTGTGTCAGCGACATCTCTTGGAATGCGTAAGAACCGTCCCACGTCATGCCAGTCCACAAATGACGAAAAAGTGATCCGTGCACGATGAATGCACTGATCTCTGCACATGTCCTTCAGTAGAGAGGCACTCGCAGCCAGCTCTAAGCAGCTAGACGGCGCCAACCTTCCAAAAAAAAAAAGCACAGCAGAATGCATCAGACAAATGACCTATCACTTGCTGGGAAATCCGTGCACCAATAAAAGTAATAACGAACACACACACAATGAACACTTACACACAATCAACAGATCAACGGAGGGAACATAAACCGCAATCCTCACAACGCTATAGATTATAAGCAACCGCTTACAGAACAAAAGAGTCATGGATTCGACTCCTACAAGATGCTAGTATCTTTTCACCAGCTCTTGAAAACATGCCTTTTACAAATCTCCCGATAAATGAGATTGTATCATGGTTTGGTAGTATGTGTATTACTACTGTGTATGTCGTGTTTCCTCTTATGTGGCTCCAAATGATGGGCTAGCCATGGTAAAACATAATCGCTATCACCCACTCTCATGGAGTCCACTTACCAGGCCCAACAGAACAGACGAGATTAAACCTTGAGATGAGCTCCCGAACTCATGACCCAGATAAACTCATCTACGATGACAGTCGTTGCCGTACGTGTAGCAATAACAGACACAAGTCCTTGGCTAACAAATAACGTAACATTTAATACGGCACTGGACGATGGGTTGTTGGAGGACGGTTTGGTCATACCGTGTAATTATTCAAAATATTCAGTTTTACTCAGCAATTCAGCAATAATACAACAAGTACTGTATAATGCCGACCGCGGGAATCTACCCAATTTACTTCAAGAACGTGACAAATTGCTCTATCCTCTATTGCGGACCCGAGGCGTCCCGGTTTCCACGTACGTTATAATCCTCTCTCTTCTCCTTTTGTTCTGCTCTGGTCTCTACTCACGTTAGACCCAGGCGTTGTCGGACTCCCCCCCCCCCCCCCCCGGTCTCATGCGCTCACTGGCTGTGCAGGAATGCTGCCTCGTGTGAGTTGCTTACTACAGTCGTTTGTACAGAAACATACCAAGGGCGGCTACAGTAACAGCTCACGGGTGAACACCCGTCTCAGAATACATGTTACAACGGCTGTGACGCCAGAGCGCTGTATTCTGTTTCCAGTGTGTAGCCAAGCAGGGATCAAACCTTCTATTGGCTGGATATGTTTTGTATAATAATAATAATAATAATAAACACAACAGGGTGTTTCTAACAATACCACACATCCTTGGGGATACTGTCAGCCAAATACGGCTGTTGAGAATCCACTACGAGACGTCTTGATTTCAAAATATAATGACGCAATGGACTTCAGGATTTTAATTATATGATTTCGCAGCGTACTTATTAATGTTATGTATACTTCGAATTTAGCCTGAATGTGATCACTGTTTTATATATATATCTTATATCTTATATCTTATATCCTTCCCGTGCCGTTAGACGTCACATAGGGCTCGCAAAGTAGTTCGCCAATTTTTCCTGTCTTCGGCGAGTCTTTCAACCTCATCAAAGGATTTTATGCCTGTTAACTTGGCCTCTCTTAATAATGTTCTCTTCAGAGTTTCACGCGGTCTGCCCCTTTTTCTTCGGCCTGTTGTGTTCCACTTGATAGCTTGTTTTGGGATTCTCTGCTCATTTCTTCTCATCAAGTGGCCAACATATGTCCATCTCCTTTTCCTGATCACCCGTGAGACTGGTTGTTGTTCAGTCATCTGTCTTATCTCTGCATTGTTCTTGAATTCATTCCACTTGATGCCGAGTATTTTCCTTAGGCATTTGTTTTCAAAAGAGTCTAATTTCTTTTCTATTTATTTAGTTGTTTTCCAGCTTTCGCATGCATAAATGAGGGTGGATATTACATTTGAATTGAATAGTCTTAACTTGGTTTTTGTGCTTATAACTTTTGAATTCCATATGTTCTCAAGATTCTTGAAGATTGATGCTGCTTTTGCAATTCTGATCCTAACTTCCTTTCTAGTGTCACCATCCTGGTCTATGTAGCTGCCAAGGTATGCAAATTGATTGACTTCTTCAATATCTGTCCCTTCTATGTGTATTTTTCCATTTTGATTGATGGGAATTTTCATTATTTTTGTTTTGTCCTTGTTAATTTCAAGTCCTATTTTGCTAGCCAGTGAAGATAGGCTATCTGTTTTTTCTTGCATGGAATTCACATTATTACTGATAAGAGTTATGTCATCAGCAAAATCAAGATCTTCTAGTTGGGTCCCATGTACCCAGTCAATACCTGTGTTACCTGTGCAGCATTTTTCATTATGAAGTCTATTGTAATCCCAAAAAGTAAAGGAGACAGTATACATCCTTGTTTCACGCCTGTTTCAATCTGGAACCATTCACTCATCCCTTCTTCTGTCTTGACTGCACAACCATATCCATTGTATAAGTCCTTAATGATGTTGACAATTTTAGATGGTATTCCATATAGACATAAAATTCTCCATAATGAATCTCTGTGTATGCTATCAAATGCCTTCTTAAAATCTATGAAATTCAGTATTAATGGTTTCTGCTTTTCAATATGTTCTTCAAGTATTATTCTGAGAGTAAAGATCTGGTCGAGACAGCTTCTCCCTTTTCGAAATCCTGCTTGTTCTTCTCTCATTGCAGTATCCACTATATCTTTGAGTCTATTCAAAATGACCTTGCAAAATACTTTTGACACAACTGATATATATATATATATATATATATATATATATATATATATATAACCAAAAATATAAACATAAAAGGAACTCACTACATACATTTTTGTCCAGTATGTTTTGTAATGTGAGTAAGATGAAAATGGAAACCGCAGATCTTCAAGTTTTTGTTCCCAATAGTCTCTGTTCCTGCTTTTAAAAAATGCACTAAAGTCTTGAACAACGAACAAAATATTCTCGGCTACCCTAGGTCAAGAGTTTTACAATGAAACGCGTAAATTCGCCTCTCACGTTCCATCTATTCCAGTGTTTCTCAACCTTTTTTTTTTGGGGGGGGGGGGGAATCATGCCCCATCTTAATGCCCCCAACCTACCCTGGCAGCAAAATCGTCAACCAAGTTCTGAAAAAGTATAATATAAATATATTCTAATTGCTCCCCATATTGTCACACATTGGGTAACACTGGTCTATTCCTTTGATGCTGTCTATTTCACCTCAGCGATAATAATAAACACAAAAAGGAATGGAAAAACTAATTATGTCAGTGTGTAAGAAATGTGAAGAGAAAAAAACCTCTATTTTAATGTGAAGAAAACTAAATTGATGACAAATGACAAAACAAATAAGGCAGCTGAAATATATATCAATGAGGGAAAAATTGGAAGAGGTGGAGAGTTTTGAATATCTTGGATCACTTCTAGATCTAAGGTAGAAACTTGCTGGCTTGTAGAATGCACATACTTTCACTTCTAGATCTAAGGTGGAAACTTGCTGGCTTGTAGAATGCACATACTTTCACTTCTAGATCTAAGGTAGAAACTTGCTGGCTTGTAGAATGCACATACTTTCACTTCTAGATCTAAGGTAGAAACTTGCTGGCTTGTAGAATGCACATACTTTCACTTCTAGATCTAAGGTGGAAACTTGCTGGCTTGTAGAATGTATATACTTTCACTTCTTGATCTTCACTTCTTAGGCTACAGATGCTTCGGGTCCACATTTTCAGAGAGATCCTTATAACGACAACGAAGAAGATAACTGAATAATTTAATGTTTCTATTACAGATGTTGGTCACTTGATGAGAAGAAATGATCAGAGAATCCCAAAACAAGCTATCAAGTGGAACACAACAGGCCGAAGAAAAAGGGGCAGACCGCGTGAAACTCTGAAGAGGACATTATTAAGAGAGGCCAAGTTAACAGGCATAAAATCCTTTGTTGAGGTTGAAAGACTCGCCGAAGACAGGAAAAATTGGCGAACTACTTTGCGAGCCCTATGTGACGTCTAACGGCACGGGAAGGATATAAGATAAGATTACAGATGAACAATTTCTGAGAGCAAGACCACGTGCTCGGCTGAAAGGCTACAATACATATAGAGAACACACGTGTATAGATAACACTTACACGTTGTGAGACAATCACATACAGAGAACACTCGTGTAAAGATAACACTTACACATTGTGAGACAATCACATACAGAGACTACGCAGACACAGGTTCACGTTCTGTATTGTTCCGGCATCACAGCAAACGAGGATATCCCTTAACTGCTCCGCCTACTGTGTCAGCGACATCTCTTGGAATGCGCAAGAACCGTCCCACGTCATGCCAGTCCACAAATGACGAAAAAGTGATCCGTGCACGATGAATGCACTGATCTCTGCACATGTCCTTCAGTAGAGAGGCACTCGCAGCCAGCTCTAAGCAGCTAGACGGCGCCAACCTTCCAAAAAAAAAAAAAAAGCACAACAGAATGCATCAGACAAATGACCAATCACTTGCTGGGAAATCCATGCACCACTCAAGTAACAACGAGCACACACACAATTAACACTTACACACAATGAACACTTACACATAAATGAATCCTCTCACACATTGAACTCACACACTTATAAACACTCACACCCAATGAGCACACACACACAGTGAACACTCACGCACAGAGATTACTTACACATAATGAACACTCACACGCAATAAACACTTCCACACAAAATGAACACTCACGTACTGTGAGCATGTTATATATATATAACCAAAAATATAAACATAAAAGGAACTCACTACATACATTTTTGTCCAGTATGTTTTGTAATGTGAGTAAAACTAAAATGGAAACCCCAGATCTTCAAGTTTTTGTTCCCAATAGTCTCTGTTCCTGCTTTTAAAAAATGCACTAAAGTCTTGAACAACGAACAAAATATTCTCGACTACCCTAGGTCAAGAGTTTTACAATGAAACGCGTACATTCGCCTCTCACTTTCCATCTATTCCAGTGTTTCTCAACCTTTTTTTTTTGGGATTATGCCCCATCTTAACGCCCCCACCCCCACCCCACCCTGGCAGCAAAATCGTCAACCAAGTTCTGAAAAAGTATAATATAAATATATTCGAATTGCTCCCCATATTGTCACACATTGGGTAACACTGGTCTATTCCTTTGATGCTGTCTATTTCACCTCAGCGATAATAATCTACACAAAAAGGAATGGAAAAACTAATTACGTCAGTCCGTAAGAAATGTGAAGAGCAAAACCTCTATCTTAATGCGAAGAAAACTAAACTGATGACAACAGACAAAACAAAGAAGGCAGCTGAAATATATATCAGTGAGGGAAAATTTGGAAGAGGTGGAGAGTTTTGAATATCTTGGATCACTACTAACTAATAATGGAGATACAATGAGGGAAATTAAAAGGAGGACATCTATCGCTCTGCAGAAAGTAGAACAACTGAAGAAGTTTTGGAGAGGAACAGAAAGAACTACAAAAATAAGATTTTTAAGAGCATGCATCTTTCCCATCGCAACATATGCCTGTGAGACCTGGACACTTAACAACACAGCTGAGAAACACATACATGCCTTTGATTGTAAATGCTACAGAAGAGTTCTTCAAATATCATGGGCACAAAAAAAAAAAACAACAAATATATCCATAATATACGAACTTTATACTGAAGAAGGCAGGCTAGTAAAGAGAATTAAGCAGAGAAAACGTAAATATTTTGGACACATTAAATATCATGAGAATTTAGAGAAGACCGTCTTGGAAGGGTACATAATGGGAAAAAAGAAAGAGAGGAATACCAAGACGAAGATGGCTGCAAAACATCGTTGATAATCTGCAAATGGACGCATCAGCAGCAGGGAATCTTTGCTTACAATCGAGAGGCCTACAGGATAGCTGTTTGGGAGGCAAAGTTTCGTAGGGGACATGAAATTTACTGACTGACTGAATGATAATAAAGGAATGTTCAGCCTCTCACACAGACAAAGCTACTTCTAAATAACAGAAGATCACTTATTTAAGTTCCCTTTCGTGAGAACTACCCAAGACTGCCTGGAGGAGAACAGAGAAGCGAAAATAAGTAGCACGTGGCACAGCTGGGGCACAATACAAAGGCTGGCCGGGGACCGTGAGAGGTGGAGAGAATCTGTTTCTACCCTGCAAGACGCCACAGGGCGTATTCGGGCGGTGATTGTTTAGCCGACCGCCGACCAAGGACATGGATAGATGGATGGATGGATGGATGGATGGATAGATGGATGGATGGATGGATGGGTGGATGGATGGATGGATGGGTGGATGGATGGATGGGTGGGTGGATGGATGGATGGATGGGTGGATGGATGGATGGGTGGATGGATGGATGGATGGGTGGATGGATGGATGGATGGATGGGTGGATGGATGGATGGATGGATGGATGGATGGATGGATGGATGGGTGGATGGATGGATGGATGGATGGATGGGTGGATGGATGGATGGATGGATGGATGGATGGATCCCTTTCTAGTACTAGGTTCCTTCTGCCATTTGCTATCATAGTGTCCCCTACGCCACTGAGACGCTTTATATAATAACCACACCATCTTTTTTGTAAGTTCAAAAATGGGACCCTCACAAGCTCTGTGGGGGTGGGGGTTTGAGAGGATGGTGTTAAGTTAAACTTAAATTCTTACAAGAAGTAGAGAGCATCGTAGGAAAAGCTAAAAGAAAGTCAGCACCAGGCCCAAATGGCGTCCATTACATACTATACAAAAGATGCCCCGGAGTACTAAAGAAGCTCCATAAACTCCTACGAGCAGCATGGACCAAGGGACTCAAAAGAAAAGAATGGAAAAAAGCTAACGGAGTATACATCCCAAAAGAGCAGAATTCCGCTGAAATTAACCAGTTCAGACCGACCTCACTTCTGAATGTGGAAGGAAAGATATTCCCTTTTCGAAATCCTGCTTGTTCTTCTCTCATTGCAGTATCCACTATATCTTTGAGTCTATTCAAAATGACCTTGCAAAATACTTTTGACACAACTGATATATATATAGTTCTGAAAAAGTATAATATAAATATATTCTAATTGCTCCCCATATTGTCACACATTGGGTAACACTGGTCTATTCCTTTGATGCTGTCTATTTCACCTCAGCGATAATAATAAACACAAAAAGGAATGGAAAAACTAATTATGTCAGTGTGTAAGAAATGTGAAGAGAAAAAAACCTCTATTTTAATGTGAAGAAAACTAAATTGATGACAAATGACAAAACAAATAAGGCAGCTGAAATATATATCAATGAGGGAAAAATTGGAAGAGGTGGAGAGTTTTGAATATCTTGGATCACTACTAACTAATAATGGAGATACAATGAGGGAAATTAAAAGGAGGACATGTATCGCTCTGCAGAAAGTAGAACAACTGAAGAAGTTTTGGAGAGGAACAGACAGAACTAGAAAAATAAGATTTTTAAGAGCATGCATCTTTCCCATCGCAACATATGCCTGTGAGACCTGGACACTTAACAAAACAGCAGAGAAACACAGAAATGCCTTTGATTGTAAATGCTACAGAAGAGTTCTTCAAATATTATGAGCACAAAAAAAACAAATATATCCATAAAATAACATAATATACGAACTTAATATTGAAGAAGGTTGGCTAGTAAAGAGAATTAAGCAGAGAAAACTTAAATATTTTGGACACATTAAACGTCATGAGAATTTAGAGAAGACCGTCTTGGAAGGATACATAATGGGAAAAAAGAAAGAGAGGAAAACGAAGATGGATGCAAGACATCGTTGATAATCTGCAAATGGACGCATCAGCAGCAGGGAATCTTCGCTTACAATCGAGAGGCATACAGGATAGCTGTTTGGGAGGCAAAGTTCCGCAGGGGACATGTAAATGACTGGCTGACTGAATGATAATAAAGGAATGTTCAGCCTCTCACACAGACAAAGCTACTTCTAAAATAACAGAAGATCACTTATTTAAGTTCCCTTTCGTGAGAACTACCCAAGACTGCCTGGAGGAGAACAGAGAAGCGAAAATAAGTAGCACGTGGCACAGCTGGGGCACAATACAAAGGCTGGCCGGGGACCGTGAGAGGTGGAGAGAATCTGTTTCTACCCTGCAAGACGCCACAGGGCGTATTCGGGCGGTGATTGTTTAGCCGACCGCCGACCAAGGACATGGATAGATGGATGGATGGATGGATGGATGGATAGATGGATGGATGGATGGATGGGTGGATGGATGGATGGATGGGTGGATGGATGGATGGGTGGGTGGATGGATGGATGGATGGGTGGATGGATGGATGGGTGGATGGATGGATGGATGGGTGGATGGATGGATGGATGGATGGGTGGATGGATGGATGGATGGATGGATGGATGGATGGATGGATGGATGGATGGGGGATGGATGGATGGATGGGTGGATGGATGGATGGATGGATGGATGGATGGATCCCTTTCTAGTACTAGGTTCCTTCTGCCATTTGCTATCATAGTGTCCCCTACGCCACTGAGACGCTTTATATAATAACCACACCATCTTTTTTGTAAGTTCAAAAATGGGACCCTCACAAGCTCTGTGGGGGTGGGGGTTTGAGAGGATGGTGTTAAGTTAAACTTAAATTCTTACAAGAAGTAGAGAGCATCGTAGGAAAAGCTAAAGGAAAGTCAGCACCAGGCCCAAATGGCGTCCCTTACATACTGTACAAAAGATGCCCCGAAGTACTAAAGAAGCTCCATAAACTCCTACGAGCAGCATGGACCAAGGGACTCAAAAGAAAAGAATGGAAAAAAGCTAACGGAGTATACATCTAAAAGGAGCAGAATTCCACTGAAATCAACCAGTTCAGACCGACCTCACTTCTGAATGTGGAAGGAAAGATATTCTTCTCTGTGATGGCAAGGAGACTAACAACATACTTTCTAGATAATGGTTAGGTTGATACATCCGTGCAGAAGGAAGGAATCCCAGGTTTCCCAGGATGTCTCGAGCATGCGTCAATGATTTGGGAAGCTATTCAACAGGCAGGATCTGGAAAGCAAGATCTACAGGTAATATGGCTTGACCTAGCCAATGCGTATGGCTCAGTACTACACCAGATGATATGGCTAGCACTAGACATGTATCATCTGCCAAAAGAAATCACGAAGATGCTGAAAATGTACTTTACAGAGTTCCTCATGGGATTTGGAACATCAGGATATATTACAAGATGGATCGAGCTCCAGGTAGGAATTGCAATGGGCTGTACAATATCTCCTATACTGTTCGTACTAGCCATGCAAGTAATCTTGAAAGCAGCAGAAGGCCCAAGGTTCAGAAATAGATATCAGATGCCACCACTAAAAGCATTCATGGATGACACAACAGTAATAACAACCAGTGAAGCACAGGCACGAAAGATGTTAGAGCGTTTGGACAGTCTTATCATATGGTGTCGCATGAGCTTCAAGCCAAAGAAGTCAAGAAGCATGTCACTCAGAAAGGGGAAAGTGATAGAAAGATCGTACACAGTGGCAAATCAAATAATCCCAACTGTAGGGGAAGAGCAGTGAAGAGCCTTGGCATAGTATATGATACATCCATGAAAGACTCAAAAGCGGTGAAGCAGGTCATAGAAATGGTACATAATGAACTGAACATCATAGACAAAACCAGGCTGCTGGGGAAGTTCAAAATATGGTGCCTCCAGTTCATGCTGATTCCAAAATTGACGTGGCCACTACTCATTTACGAAGTAAGTACCAGCACAGTAAAGGCAGTCGAAAGAAAGATAAATAAATCTATAAGAAAGTGGCTGGGCGTACCACCAGGTAACAGATGTAGCACTGTACTGCAAGAAGAGCAAACTGCAGCTATCATTCAAATCTGTGGTCGAAGAATACAAGGTAGGAAAGACAAGGCTTGCAATGATGCTACAAGAATCTACAGATCCAGTAGTACGAGAAATGCAGCCAACACTTAAAACTGAACGAAAATGGAAAGTAAGTGAGGAAGTGACCACAGCCATGGAAACACAGGAGCTGAAAGAAGTAACAAGATACACCCAGACCAACAGAAGGGGATTTGGCCATGGTGAAATCAAATGGTGGTCAAAGGCCTCCTGTAAGGAAAGAAGGGATATGATCATCAGCGAAGTAAAGAATTCAGAGGATGATAAGCGGGTCCAGAAGGCAGTCCGACAGGCACAGCAAGGTCAGTGGACAACAAGGGAGGAGGTCCTGCAGAGATCACTAACATGGAATGACATCTGGAAAATGGCACCTTTGAGACTCAGCTTCATCATCAGAGCTACTTATCACCTTCTGCCTACAGGCTCCAACCTATACAAATGGGGTTTATCAGAAGACACAAAGTGCCCTCTCTGCAACGAAAGGCAAACACTGGAACATGTGCTGTCAGCTTGCAGAGTATCATTAGGTCAAGGACGCTACACCTGGCGGCACAACAGAGTGCTGCAGGAACTAGTAGCCATTGTAGACAGGGCAAAAGATAAAGCACATAACAGCAAAAGAGTTGAGGTCCCACCTAAATACTTCAAATGAGCTGGTACGAAATCGAATATTGAAATTAGGGACATTCCCTTACCATCACTGCTAGATAGTGGAAATGACTGGGATGTGATAGCGGACCTACCAGGAAGAAGAGAATACCCGACTCCCATTAAGAACACAGGAATGCGACCAGACATTGTAGTGTACTCCATAGAAAAACAGGAACTAATAATGATTGAGATTACGGTTCCGTACGAAACAAGAACAGAGGAGCAACATCTATGTGAGAAGTACAATGACCTGGTCAAGCAACTGAGGCAGGGGGCAGGAGTCAGGGCAGAAGTGATAGCTGTAGAAGTGGGAGAGAGAGGATTCGTAGCAACATCAGCATACGACCTATGTAAGCAACTGGGCATAAAGGGACAAGCAAAGAGCAAGGGCATTGAAAAGCCTTTCAGAAACAGCAGAAAAGGCTTCAAGCTGGCTGTGGAGTGTGCGAAACAAGCATTGAGAACATATATGCCGTTTGCCACAACCAATACCAGTCCTCTGTAGCTAAATCGCTAAAGACGCACTTAAAGTGCAGTGCCAACTCAATCCCGGGACGAAAAAAGCAACAACTTACAAGACCTCTGGGAGTCATGACCCAGAGGGGCCCAACCCCCCCCCCCCCTCTTTAGAGTGTCAGGAGTTTAATAGGGCCAGAACACTTGTCTGGGGGGGGGGGGGTAACTTCCTCTGATGATCTGAAGGAGTTGTGTTGTTGCCTCTACAGTTGAGAGTTTCCTGCATACTAACCCAAAATTGTAATCAGTAGACCAGGCTTATAACTTTTGGGGTAACAAATGCATCAGTACCAACTCAATCAGAATGAATTTTCTTCGAAATAGCAACGTCTCCACTACGATAATTCTAAAATATTCTGAGTATTTCCAAAAATGCGACGATCAAATATCAGAATACGGGGACAACACGAGACAAACGTTTTGTTTTTTTTTAAGAAAAGGGACATTTAAGTGTCATAACAAAAGTAATATGATTCCTGTGACAAATCATAGTGGTACATACATATAATCGTAATAATCATAATAATACAAGACTGTCTCGTATAATACAGGACATTTGAATCTTTTTAAAACAGTGGACATTTTTAGATATATAGATGCACAAAGTAGGACAGTTTCAACTCTCATGGCAAAATGTCCAAGTAACGTAGTGTAAGTTAGTTTTTCTCAGTGGTTATTATTGGCGTAGTGAGACGTCGTGTGCTATTCTTTTTATATTCTTATATCCTTCCCGTGCCGTTAAACGTCACATAGGGCTCGCAAGGTAGTTTGCCAATTTTTCCTGTCTTCGGCGAGTCTTTCAACCTCATCAAGGGATTTTATGCCTATTAATTTGGCCTCTCTTAACAGTGTCCTCTTCATAGTTTCACGCCGTCTGCCTCTTTTTCTTTGGCCTGTTGTGTTCCACTTGATAGCTTGTTTTGGGATTCTCTGACTGTCTCTTCTCATCACGTGACCAACATATGTCCATCTCCTTTTCCTGATCACCCATGAGACTGGGTGTTGTTCAGTCATCTGTCTTATCTCTGCATTGTTCTTGAAGTCGTTCCACTTGATGCAGAGTATTTTCCTTATGCATTTGTTTTCAAAAGATTCTAATTTCTTTTCTATTTATTTAGTTGTTTTCCAGCTTTCACATGCTTAAATGAAGGTGGATATTACATTTGAATTGAATAGTCTTAACTTGGTTTTTGTGCTTATAACTTTTGAATGCCATATGTTCTCAAGATTCTTGCAGATCGATGCTGCTTTTGCAATTATAATTCTAACTTCCTTTCTTGTGTCAATATCTTGGTCTATGTAGCTGCCAAGGTATGCAAACTGATTGATTTTTTCAACAGCTGTCCCTACTATGTGAATTTTTCCATTTTGATTAATGGGAAGTTTCATTATTTTTGTTTTGTCCTTGTTAATTTCAAGTCCTAATTTGTTAGCCAGTGAAGACAGGCTATCTGTTTTTTCTTGCATGGAATTCACATAGTCACTGACAAGAGTTATGTCATCAGCAAAATCAAGATCTTCTAGTTGGGTCTCATGTACCCAGTCAATATGTATGCTATTCGTCATATAATAAGCTCTCAGACAGTTTCCGATGGCCTCGCTTGTCACGCGGGAGACCAGGGTTCGATTCCGCACCGGAGAGGAATTTTTTTTTTCTTTCCATTTTTTTCACCCTTCATCTTGTCACGTACTTTTATTCACTTTGTTTGTATATCGCTTTTTTATATCATTATTATCAGCGATAATAAATCGCCGTGGTTCAAACCTGATTTTGATTTCTTATTTCATTGTTACATTTCCACAATATAATTTCATATATGTATGTATGTTCCGTAGCATTTGCATGGCGTAGAGTGTGAAGTGTTAGTTCATTCACAGTTTTAGACCACTACAACATTTGAAATAGGAATGTCAGCACCTGTCCTCGTTGCCTATTCCAAAAAGTTCATTGAATTCGGGACAACCCCATATATGCTACGCCATATGCCTTAGCGTCCATCCAAGAGTTTGTTTGCTAATAGTTTAAAATATTGGTTGTTTACAATTCGTTTTCTGCCAGGCAGTTCGGATTTCCTGCTAGCATCTTTAATGTGTCCTAGCTCTTTAACAGTCTCCTCACAGCTGCATTGTTCGCCCATTCCCGCTCTTCATTTTCTCGCAGTCTGTCCCTAGCAATGTGTCCCCCCCCCCCCCTTGTCTACTGTCAGTCTGCATTTTATTTTATTCTGTCCAGCAAGTCTGTCGGCCACATCACTGCCATGTACTCCCGCATGCCCTGGACAGTAAAGCCTCGTTAGACTTGCCACAGCTGCTTTTGTCTTTCTAGGGGAAACCCCAGGAAGTAATTTCTTGGAGGATAGCTTGACCTTGGTGCCGGTTGGTTTGACACAATGCTAACCCAGTGCGGGATCGGCAGGCGTGTGTCCTTCAAAAGTCAGTTTTAAACTGTGGCAAGGAATACTGAGATAATATAAAAAACGATATTTGTGCTGTATGAAAAGATGTAACACAACAGTGAATATCATATTTACTGGTAACTTTGAAGGGAAGAGAACAAGATGGCCACAACGATATAGATGGGCGGGCAACATCAAGAGATGAACGGAGCTGAACTTGGCAGACTGTGTTGTGAAAGCAAGTGACAGAGCAATCTTTCTTTTCGGGGATGGCAGGTGATGATGATGATGATGATGGTGGTGGTGGTGATGATAAGAGTTTTAAAAACGATATTAGTTAGAAGGGAATGTAGGAAATGAACACGATGGAGGAAGACAGAAAGAAATGAAGTGCAGAATATGAAAAAAAAAAACTTCTAATATGAGTAGTAGTCAGGGGACCCAATGCTTCTACTATGTGTACTTTAATTCTTACCACTACTTGCATAGGTTAGAGAGGAATGGTGAAGGCCCAGTGCATTACAGTCCCCAGGGACCCCCAATGCTGTTAAGACGGCCCTAGTAGTAGTAGTAGTAGTAGTAGTAGTAGTAGTAGTAGTAGTAGTAGTAGTAGTAGTAGTAGTAGAGCAGCAGCAGCAGCAGCAGTAGCAACAGCAGCATAAAGAGAAGTAGCATAGCATATTATAGTATTACAGTAGCATAGTAAAAAAAAACAACAACAACAAAGAAAGAAAAAAAAATGTAAGACTTAACAGAGTAGCATTGCTGCCGGAAATGTATGTATATTGCACGAGCGCGTTCAATAGGAAGAAACTTAGCCCTTAATCCACCGTTTACCAACATTAACATAGATAGTGTATCATCATTCCCCCCCCCCCCCCCCCCCCCCCGGACATTTACCGTACTTCATCAACAAAAAAACGCCACAAACTCTGCATGTTTTTAAACTCGGCCGTCTTGTTATTACACCGTTAGCCGTCGTTTCTCATTCCAGACATCGTGTCTGCTACGTGTAAATAACACCGCATCGATTTTGTTTGGCTTTGTCCGACGGTTTACATTCTTAATAGTCCGCAGATTTCCGGCCCGGATGTATACCCAATGAATATGTTAAAGTGTTCCGAAATGGAGGACCCTTAAAAAAAAAGACACGGCAGTTCGAAGAGGAAAGATGCGTACATTGTAAATTAGGATTTGCTTCTGGTTATGAGATTTCTAACTGCAAGCCTAATGTATAATTATTCTCTTTTTTTCTGTGTTTTTATTGTGTAATTATTCTCCTTCTGTGTTTTTATTGTGTAATTATTCTGTTCTATTTTGATTATTTTTAATGTACAATTCCTTTTTTTCTTTTAGTTTAGATTTCATCTCTGTTGTTGATTTAGACTTTATATTGTATTCTGTTGTTGATTTTCAGTGTATAGTTATTTTCTATTGTCGATTTTTAGTGTATTATTCTTCTATTGCTGATTTTTAATTTATAATTCTTCTCTGGAGATACAGTGAGGGAAATTAAACGGAGAACATCTATCGCTCTTCAGAAAGTAAAACAACTAAAGAATCCGTGGAGAGGAACAGACAGAACTACAAAAATAAGATTTTTAAGGGCATGCATCTTTCCCATCCCATCGCAACATATGCCTGTGAGACCTGGACACTTAACAAAATAGCTGAGAAACACATAAATGCCTGTGAATGTACATGCTACAGAAGAGTTCTTCAAATATCATGGACACAAAAAAGAACAAATATATCCATACTATAAGAACTTAATGTTGAAGAAGGCTGGCTAGTAAAAATGATTAAAGAGTGAAAACTTAAATATTTTGGACACATTAAACGTCATGGTAATCTAGAGAAAACCATCTTGGAAGGGTACATAATGGGAAAAAGAAAGAGAGGAAGACCAAGGCGAAGATGGCTGCAAGACGTCGTTGATGATCTGCAAATGGATGCATCAGCAGCGGGCCATCTTGCTCACAACCGAGAGACCTACAGGAGTGCTTCTTCTTCTTCTTCTTCGTTCGCATTGTCTGTCTATATCTGCAGTCCTGTCTCTTGGATAAATTTCACTGTTTTTTGTAACTCATGTATGGAACCGTAGAGCTTATCTTCTTTAGTGGTTTCACTGGGCCAGTAATTATTTCTCAGTGTCTCGTAGTTGATGCAGTTCTGGAGGATATGTTCCACAGTTTGGGGCACCTGGGCACATGTACATAGATTAATAGTACCAACCTTAAACTTTGTATACATATGACTTCGGAGTCGGCTGTGTCCTGTTCGGAGACGGAAGATGGTGACTTGTTCCTTTCTGTTTAGCATGTGATAGTCATCATGTGGTGGTGTTTGTAGCTTCTTGTAGGTTTTTATCATGCTTTTCTTCTGATTATAGGTGATTGGTATGTCTGCTTGCTCCATTTCAGTGCCCTCTTTAGCCAGATGGTCAGCTTTCTCATTGCCTGGTATCCCACAGTGGGAGGGAATCCATTGTAAAGTGACTTCATGTTGTAAGCCAATTTTTGACAAGGCATCCTTAAGGTCTGGTAGTTTGCTGCTCTGAAGAGCTTCCAGTACTGATCTTGCATCTGTGAGAATTACTACAGGACATGTATCAATTCTGAAGTCTGATAGTTTTTCAACTGCAGCAATAATTGCCCTAACTTCTGCATCAAAGTTGTTGCAGTATTTACCAGTGGGTATGGAAATCTTGTCAGTGGTGTTGTTTGGATATTCAATATATGCTCCTGCCCCTCCATTCTTTATGGCATTATGTGCAGATCCATCTGTATACACACGTGTCCAGGTGTCACATGGATATTTGTCATCTAGAACACTAAGTGTGGCTGTTGATCTTACAAGACTGCTCTGCATCTCACCATTCTGCACACCTTTCACTTCAGTCTGAATAGTTATTTGTGTATAATCTGCTTCTTTCCATGGTGTATGCTCTGGTACAGATGATAATGGAGCGACTACAGTTGGAAGGTCAGGTATCAGCTTACGCATACGCTTGGCCTGATGAATGAAGCTGCTTCTTTTAAGCCGTCCTAATGCCAAGTTATTGAATCTCTCCTTCAGGGGATGGCTTACAGAGCTAAGGAATTTCTCTCCCATGGTCATGACCTTTGTGTCTCTACGTTCCTTTAGCGCTTGAACACCAACTATTTTCTGCATTTCTACTATTGGTGTGGATCTCATGGCACCTGTGATAATCCGTAGTGACTGATTTTGAAACAGGAGTGCTGTTAGGGAAGCAAAGTTCTGCAAAGGAAATGCACATGAATGAATGAATGAATTCTTTTATTTTGTCCATTTTAGTGCATAATTATTTTCTGTTGTTGATTTTTAGTGTATGATTTTTCTCTATGAGAAATTTTTAGCGTACAATTCTTCTCCATGTTTTTTTAGTTTATATTAATTCTATTTTGTTGTTTTTTATTTAGTTTATAGCAGTTCTGTTTTGTTGTTTTTTTAGTTTATATAATAATTCTATTGTGTTTTTTAGTTTATAATAATTCTAATTTGTTTTTTAGTTTATATTAATTCTATTTTGTTGTTTTTTAGTTTATATTAATTCTATTTTGTTGTTTTTTAGTTTATATTAATTCTATTTTGTTGTTTTTTAGTTCATAGTAATTTTATTTTGTTGTTATTTAGTTTATAGTACTTCTATTTTGTTGTTGTTTTTTAGTTTATAGTAATTCTATTTTATTGTTTTTTTTTAGTTTATAGTAATTCTATTTTGTTGTTGCTTTTTAGTTTATAGTAATTCTATTTTGTTCTTTTTGTTTTTTTAAAAATTTATAGTAATTCTAGTTTGTTGTTTTTACTGACAACAATTATTGAGGAAAGACGCTGGCGATGGTTGGGACATGTGTTCCGAATGACTGACAACTCACTACCAAAAATAGCACTAAGATGGACACCACAGGGGAATAGAAGTAAGGGTAGACCAAAAGAGACATGGAGAAGAACAACAGAAAGGATGTTGAGCAATAGAGGGCTCACTTGGGCAAGAGCAGAAAAAAAGGCGAAGGACAGGCATTTGTGGAAAACCCTTGCGGAAGCCCCATGTGCCCTGGGCACTTAAGGTTCAGAGAGAGAGAGAGAGAGAGAGAGAGAGAGAGAGAGAGAGAGTTTGTTGTTTTTAGTTAATATTAATTCTGTTTTGTTGTTGTTTTTTAGTTTATAGTAATTTTATTTTGTTGTGTTTTACTTTATAGTAATTCTATTTTGTTGTGTTTTTAGTGCACGATTTTTATTGCTATTCTTCCCCCCCCCCCCCCCCCCCACTTGATTTCACCTCGTATTAGCACATCTTTCCACAACTATATAAAAGTTTTGGATGGAGAATGGAGCCGCAAATGTTTACATCCTGCTCTGCAGCGTCTCTCAACCTTTCTTATCCCTGGATGCGGTTGACATGTGAAATTTGTTCAGGTCTCAAGCAACCCCTTGTAATACATTCATTCATTTGCACATCCCTTGAGGAAGTTTGCCTCCCTAACAGCTATCCTGTACGCCTCTCGATTGTAAGCAAAGATTCACTGGTGCTGATGCTTTCATTTGCAGATTATCACTCCTGCCACCTTGTAAAACTGCACCATACACGTCTATCTACCTTTATTATTTGAACCAGTTTTACTGCAGTCGCCATCCGTTTTATCTGCTTTTCTCATTATGTACCCTTCCAAGATGGTTTTCTCTAGATTATTATAACGTTTAATGTGTCCAAAATATTTAAGTTTTCACTCTTTAATCCTTTTTACTAGCAGGGTTCTTCAACATTAAGTTCTTATAGTATGGATATATTTGTTGTTTTTTTTTGTGTGCCCATGGTATTTGAAGAACTCTTCTGTAGCATGTACATTCACAAGCATTTATGTGTTTCTCAGCTGTTTTGTTAAGTGTCCAGGTCTCACAGGCATATGTTGCGATGGGAAAGATGCATGCCCTTAAAAATCTTATTTTTGTAGTTCTGTCTGTTCCTCTCCACATATTCGTTAGTTGCTTTACTTTCTGAAGAGCGATAGATGCCCTCCTTTTAATTTCCCTCATTGTATCTCCACCCCTTGTAACACAAAGAATTATTTACACAGCGCAAAGTATGTTAACGTGATTAGTAAAGTCTTAGACATCAGAGTCCACTTGTATTTGAACATAATTTTTCCGAGTCCTTCTTATGTCCTAATCGCGATCCCTAGCGACCTATCGAAGGACTCTAGGGTTCTACAAAACACTGACCCTTGCTCGCTCGTGACAGCAGTAAGAACGTATGGACTAGACAGTATACATAACCACGTGAACCAGCTAACTAGAGCTTGGCAAAGCCGTACCCTACATTCCTGTGCCGTTTCTGGAGATGGACTGTACCTGGTTTAACGACAGCCTCCACCTCACCCCGTCCCCCCTCTCCTCTAGGATACAGTTGTGGCACCTTACAAACCCTGGCTAGAGATCATGAAAAGTGGAGAGAATATGCTGCTGCCCTGCTAGAAGCGACAATGTCTTGATTTCTTACTTCGTCTGTACGCAAATGACGTGGATGGATTGATTGATGTGTGAATGGATATGGACATGTATATGGGTGGATTCATTTGACAGAGAGTCGATACAAGTCCTTTCATCTTCTGAATATTATGAAGAAGAGCTCATCGCGCACATGTGTTCTGTGCATTCATTGGCTCTCTCTTGTAGGTGCTTCTGAACTGAATCACACGAACCTTCTCGTAGCTTGTGAAAATGGTTGAATTCCATTAAAGGAATGCGAGGGAAAGAGAGGCGAAATTTTAAGCCGAATAAGATGGAGGTCAGATACTTACTTGCACCACAGCCTGGCGAACCATTCCCGGCCAAGACACCAGCCCTCCTCTCTCTGGAGCTTCGTGAAAACAGACGGCAGCCTGGCCGAGTGAATATAGAAGACGAACATGGTCCTTAAAATAGGCCGAGCCGAAGCGGGTGTGTCGGGCCACAAAGCCCATTAACAGCGACACATTGGAAACGCCATTTTGAAGGCCAACGCTGAAGAAGAAGAAGAAGAAGAAGAAGAAGATTGCCAAGGAACACAATTAATTTTAATGTAAGATTTCATAAACTAAAACTACTTGCTCTCGCCAGGGCCTCAAACATTTCCGGCGTATAGCCAGGCAGTTACTGGTGTAGCTCATGGAAGATTCTCTAGTGAAAACTATAAATAAAATAAATAAAAACCTGCAAATAGAGCAAAACGGGAGACTCGCACACGAACAGAAGATGTAAAAACGGGATCCAGTCTGCCAAGAATGACTACAAGAGAACAGCAGGGCTACAACAAACGGTATTTACCGTTCATGTCGGGTGCAGCTCCTGATAATTAAGGAAAGCCACTACAGGCTTTTATTAACGTCACCGCAATGAAACTGTACCCCCGTGTGCTGGAACCCGGGCCGCAGACCCTTGCGTGACCTATGCTCCACGTGGTTAATCTTGCTGATATATAAATATATATTTAATGGAATTGTTCTGAGCTCACTGTTTTTCCACAGAGACAGAAAACAAGCGCCTCGTGGTAAATGAATGAAACAGAGGGAAGAAAAAAAAATATCATAGACAGTAATGTATACGTTGCACGCTATAGTGAAGATAAGGGCAAAGATACTGCTTGCACGTATACATTTGAGCTTTAGAAGTGTATATACTTTTTAAAGACTGTGCAAAATGTACTTTCGTATATGAGGCATCGTTAATACTTCTAAGCATGATGATATATATATATATATATATATATATATATATATATAAGTCCGTGAAACATTTAAAAAATTAGCAACAAAGAAACTACGTAACGTATCATGATTATTCTTACGTAAAAGAGAGAGAGAGAGAGAGAGGAAGAGAGAGAGAGAGAGAGATACTCTTCAATTTTTTTTTTATAAATAAAACCCGCGCATAGCTCCCGTGGTTTGCCGCTAGGAGACAGTAGTAGCAAATATGGCGTTCACTTAACATATGTTTTGGAATACGCAAGACCTTCGCCCGGTGGTTCCTTTTCTCTTTTAATGTGTGCAGCGACAATTTAGAGCGGAAATTCAGAAGCAGCACCAGTTTTCACCAGTATCAAGAAGTAGTATGCGAAATTCCCGGGTGAAGGCGGGGGGCTTCTTCGGTAAGCTTCTTTAACACGATTCACATTTTCTTCTCTTGGTCCTGGACGGCCCTGCCGAGGAGCTGTGCACAGACAGCCTTCATCCCGGAATTTATAAATATATATAGTTGCTTTTTAGTTCCACACAGGACTGAACAAACAAACAAACAAAAAATGTCACCGTAGCTTATACCAAACTCAACACGACGTCGTGCCTCAACATCTTCGCCGCATCAGCTGCAAAGAACATCGTGCTAGCAGTTCCTGGGAGGCAGAACAACAAAATTGTCACGCTTATTCATTATCTCTATGTCATGACGTGATTTCATGTCTGTGTTCTTGACGTTAAGCAGTTTATTTTGTGTCACAAGCAGGGTTACCGAGAGGATGGTCGTGCGTCGGGAAGGCGCAAGAAGAGAGAGACAGTTTTATACTGGCTTACAAAATGTCCCGTGGGAAACTTGGTTACAAGATTCTACTTGTCTTGTGTTATCTCCCTGTAACTGCGAGCTGATGTTCTTTGCAGCCGATGCTTTGTAGAGGCGTTGGGATACAGCATCGTATCGGCGTGGAAGCGGGTTGTGGCAGCTATTTTTTTTTTGTCCCGGAGTACAGCTATGAAGCAGGGGGTGTGCAATACTTCTTTAACAGACTCCACCACCATGGGGAACCATGCGATCCATGCTCTGTTAGCCAGGCTAGGCCAGTTACTAGGGATAGCAAAGGAAAGGTGGAACAGGTTCTTGGTCAGCTATGGTTCGCTACCCTGACGCCAGCACATCAGCTATGGTTCGCTACCCTGACGCCAGCATATCAGCTATGGGTCGCTACCCTGACGCCAGCATATCAGCTATGGTTCGCTACCCTGACGCCAGCATATCAGCTATGGGTCGCTACCCTGACGCCAGCATATCAGCTATGGTTCGCTACCCTGACGTAAGCATATCAGCTATGGTTCGCTACCCTGACGCCTGCATATCAGCTATGGTTCGCTACCCTGACGTCAGCATATCAGCTATGGTTCGCTACCCTGACGCCAGCATATCAGCTATGGGTCGCCGATTACCTAATCGGACAGCGTCTTCACCTTCACTAGTTTCTACAAGAGGTCTGGATTTCTGTCTCGTCACTCTTTCTAGTGACAACTGATCTGCCCCTTATCGCCAATATTTAGGGCGGGAGCTTGAAGCACTTGCGCACTGACACTTCTGTTTCCATGTCATCTTCTTCTTCTTTGAGCAGCTGCTGAATTCAACAGTTTTCTGAGCCACTGGGCCCATTGCTGCAGCCAAGACACTTCTCTCTGTTCTTAATCTTTTCTTGCAAATTGTTGATTAAAAAATCACGTATATCTTCTTCTAGCCCCCTCCCCCTAATCGTTGTCTATGTCTACCTCTTGGTCTATCCCAGCGGTTCTCAGACCCTTTTTAGGCCCACATTTAAAAGTCATACATCTTACTAATAAAGTGCTTTATATTTGCAAGGTATAAATCTAATTTTAAAACGTATTATGTAATATTTTCTCTACATGTTTAACTGCATATTCATTGCCACACAAAAGTTTTTTTCATTTACCTTAAAGATGGCACTGTTTCCAGTTGAACAGCATATGTAATCTGGCTGGAATTTGCGACGAACACCTTGAAGATCATCCTTCATGTTCATACTTGAACGATATTTGGTTTTCATTGCAGTCAATGAAACTTCGCATAAATAAGTTGTTGAAAAAGGTAGAAGAACTTTCATCGCCAGGGGTGACAAAAACGGATATTCCAGCGAAACAGTGCACCAAAAGGAAGAGATATCCACAGCAGGATTATTAAATTGATGTAATGTGCGATCGCTAGACAGTTCCACTAATTCTTCTTGTGCACGATCGGTTAATTCAGAGAATGCACACTGAAAAGGATTACGAATCCAATCGTATGCTTTAATTAATGTCTTCGGGCGTGAAGTATTTGTCAAAATATTCAGCAAGGGATGTCAAATGTCCTTTTATTACACCAGTGATCCCTTTCAGAATCTGGCGTTTAACTTCATTGCTCTCTATAAATTCACAGAACAAGTGAAACATGTCTTGTGATCGTGCAGTCTGCCCCTATGCATTGCGTGAAAAATGCGGAATAATTTTTTAAAAAATATTGTATCTACTTCTTTTTTTGGCTGCTTTGAGACTTCAGCGTGACCCACAATACTCCCCGTCACGGCCCACCTCTGGGCCGAGAACCACTGGTCTATCCCCTTTCATCACTACTGTTTAGGTCATCTTTGTCTGTCCTCGTCCATTCTCTCCAAATCCCCCGAGTCGCCTCATTTTGTTGTTTTTCATAATGTCTGTTACAAGGAGAATTAAACACTGTATAGATTTGTTACTTCCTATCTTCCACTATTGTGTTATAGTGTCTTTTACCAGTTTTCACGTAGCAACAGATAATTGTACATACTGTTTACCTTTCTCCCTGTTAACCAAAATTACAGGCCCAGCTCCTGACATACTGGAATAGCAAACTCCTGGCATACACTTGAGACGTTTTAAGAAGAGGCACTGAACGACATGGCTATCGCTGAGTGAAAAGAAGTCTCTGGCAGAATATTAACGTATCTGTTTGGCTTTCATAGTGCTTGGCTCAATTTGTTAATGCATCTTTTATGCCTGGGGCCTCAGAGAATGTTTCTCTTTTAGACTTTGTTTGTTTGCAGTACGCATTTAAGATCGTGAGGCGTCTCAGAAGAGTTGGTGTACAGAAATTTCATCATTTCGACTGACTTAAAAAAAGTCCTCTCAATTCGAGTCCTGTTGTTCATCTCGGGGGGGGGGGGGGGGGGGGCTGGGGACTGACATCATAGACAAAGTACTTTTACATTGGAATAAAGAAAAATTACAAGAGAATTACCCGGGATTTGAACCACGGACTCCAGTAAGGCGAGCAACCGTCCAGCCGAGAGAGAGAGAAAGAGAGAGAAGTACATTACAAAATTTCTCTCTCTTACACTCTAGCGAAGCCATCAATGCATACCTGGCGAAAATCGCGACACCTGGAGAAGGAACGAGGCCATGACACAGAAATCCCGTCGCTTAGATTCAGACACCCGCAGGTACCAAATTTTCTGAGACACATTCACACAAGGTCTCTTGCAACTGTTACGGGGCGGAAGATAGCACAGTTCATTAATGCGCTGCTATCGGTTGCTCGTCTGCGTTTCAAGTCCTGGGTAATTAATTCTCTTGTCATTTCTTTCTTGCACGTCTAAAAGTGCATTGTCCATGAGGCCTAAACATAAAACACTGTGTTCTGTTACTTTCCTGTATGAAAACGTCGTTGTTACGTATGTGTAAAAATGTCACCACCCCCTACTTTTCCCCCAAGTAGAGCCACTGTTGCAGCAGCAGTTTTTTTTTTTTTTTTAACTTCAGTGAATCACCATACAAGACACTTGACTCGAGACTTATGGATAATTTGAAAGCGTCTCCAACAAGTCTGGGCAGCGTCTTCCTTCACTGTCATTACAACATCAGACCATCAGCAGGAAATACGGGAGTTCAGTAAACATGAGCAGTCTTTTTGTATTTGAGAATAGAAGAACCCCGTCCTTTGTGACTGTATAGCGACGATTTAGGGTGGATTTCCAGAAGGCAGCACCTTATTTTCAACAGTATCAAGAAGTGGTGTGTGAAATTCCTGGATGAAGGCGGGGGCTTCCTTACCTAACGCTACGATATAGCTCTAGCCCCCAAAGAATCTTAGCTAAATTCCGATCACAGGGTACTTGTATGAACTTCCCTGTAACTATGAGCTGGTGTTCTTTGCAGCCGATGCTGTAGAGGTGTTGAGGCACAGCATCGTATCGGCGTGGGAGCGGGTTATGGCGGCTAGTTTTTCAGTCGCTGAGTACAGTTAGAAAGCAGCGGGTGCACAGTGCTTCTGTTGCAGAATCCACCACCGTGGGGACTATGGCGATCCCTGGCCTGTTAGCTAGCTAGGCCTGTTCCTAGGGGTACCAATGGAGAGGTGGCACAGGGTCTTGGTCAGCTATGGTTCACTAACCCTAACGCTAGCATATCAGCTATGGGTCGTTAACCCTGACGCTAGCATATCAGCTATGGTTCGCTAACCCTGACGCTAGCATATCAGCTATGGGTCGTTAACCCTGACGCTAGCATATCAGCTATTGTTCGCTAACCCTAAAGCTAGCATTAAAAGCTATGGTTCGTTAACCCTAACGCTAGCATATCAGCTATTGTTCGCTAACCCTGACGCTAGCATATCAGCTATGGGTCGCTAACCCTGACGCTAGCATATCAGCTATGGGTCGCCGATTGCCTCATCGGACAGGAGTCTTTGCCGCCCCCCCACTCCAACAATCACAGGGTACAGCATGGCTTCTTTTCAGCAGGACCAGCACCTTTCAGTCAAAACAAGAACTTGCTACTTGCACTTCCATTTGAAATAAAGATCAATCAATCAATCAATCCCTTGCATACTTTTTGCCTCCATTTACAGAAGAACCAGGAATAAAGCACTGAAAAAGCAAGTGAAATAAATGTGCGCTTGTTACAATACAGACAATGATGCTCATTTGTATTATGTGACATCTTGTTATTTATTAAAGTACATCTTAGGTCCACTAATGCACTGTAAATTATGTTTGTACCCACAATTCTTTTTCTGCTTATGATTATGCCGTTCTGTCCGGTGACATTTTTTGTGAGCTGTGCACTAGTACACCTCACCCGTGTAGCAAATGTTGCTTTAAATCTTCTTGGTAACTTGATGAATGAATGATTCTAATTTATAAAAACAAAAATACCACCACAGGTAGGAGGGTTTAAACCAATGACTATCTGTTTCAAGGTGGATGCCACAACCACAAGGCCATCAAAACCTCAACAATGCAGCAGTAAAACTTCAATAAAAACTACCATGAAATGTCACACACACGAATACAGTTTAAAAAAAAAAAAAACAACATAACTCAAGAGCTTTATACAAAGCCATATTTTTATTCTATTACTTGATCCTCTTGACTGCTCATACACAAAGCAATGTGATACAAGCAAACCCAGTCATCCATACAAAAAAAACAAACTAACATACATCAATACTTCTCATGATCAACAGTATTTTATAATTTATCCTACAACTGGATCTGTATCTCTAAAATATCACTCATATGTCACTGCTACCCGCTTTGTGTTAATACAGATGACTACTGTTTAAAAATACTATTTCATATCAGAAAGACTTCTAAGTCTCTGGTCATACACAACATATTAAAGCTACAACATTGTGAAATTCTATCAAACCTTTAACTGACCAAAGCACAAGGGGCATCAGCAAGGGTTTTCTGCCTGTCTCTCGGATTTGCTTCCCTTAGCTCTTGCCCAAGTGTGGTCTCAACCTTCTCCATGCTTCTTTTGGTTTGCTCTCGCTCCTGTTCCCTCGAGGTGTCCAACTCGGTGCTATTTTTGGTGACATGTCCCAGCCATCATTAATGTCTTTCCTTAATAATTGAGGTCAGCTGCTTCATCTGCATTTCTGCCATAAGGTATTATAGTACCTGCCCAAAATATTCATCTAATCTCACATAAACCTTCAGTCTGGAAGGAATTCAGTTTGTTCTCTGCAGTTTTTGTGCTTTTTTCAGTAGTCACTTCCACAGGGTAACACACTATGGACACTGATCTTGAATATCCTGACTTCCATGTTTTTAAAGATTTCCATGTATTGTGTAGGATTTCGAAAGCCTGGTTTGCTTTAGTTATCCTGCTGATCAAGTCCTCTTCATTGCCTCCATCTTCTGTTACCCTAACGTCAGGATACACAAATTCTTTTACCTCTTCCATTCATTCATGTGACATGTCCTTTCCAGAACACTGTCCCTCTCACAGCCTAAATGAATGCAATATGGTCTTGCAGTGACACAGACAGACATTCCATGATGTCCTGGGTCCATCTGTGGTGAGGTGGTTCCTTTTCTCTTTTTCCAGGTACTGTGCTTTCTACTATCAACATCTCCAGGCTACTGTGTCTTTTGATGTTGCCGAAATATCTCAGCTTTCTACTTTTTATGGTGTTAACGAGCCAGTTTTCTGTAGCGCCTAATCCCATCAATATTTCATTATTTGATTTTTGTTCTATCCATGATATTCTAAGTTCCCTTCTGACCTCTAGTACTTATTCTAAGTTCTATTCTGACCTCTACCACTAACGCTCAGTACATTGCTGGTTTTCACATTGTGTTTCATTAACTTTCCTACGCTGATCTTTTTCTTCCATTTTGGGTTAGTTTATTTGTTTTGCCTTACATACCTTTGTGTCTACATGCTAGCAGACAAATATTGTCCGCAAAGTCATGATCTTCCAGTACTGTATCAAGGGTCCATTGAAGTCCTCTGCATTTGTTTTCTTCGTTTGCCTGTCTACTGTCAAGATGATGCTGACAATAGTACACATCCTTGTTTCACTCCTGTCTGCACATCAAAGCTAGTGAAAGTGTCATCTCCACAAATCACCTTGAAATGAGAGTCCTCGTATAAGGGCCTTGATAACATTTACTGCTTGATAACATTTACTATCTCTTGAGGAAGGCCAGGTTATCACAGAATTTTCTACACTGATTCTCTGTTGATACTGTCAAAGGATTTTTCAAAATCTATGACCACATGTGTTAACCATGTTCTAAGATTAAGTCCATTTTAATCTAAAGGCCCAGCAACACCTTCCATAAAACCCTGACACTAACTCATCCAGTGGTGGACACGACCAAATCCTCTCCTGAGAAACGTATTGAAGGGACAAAACCATAACTTGAAATATAAAAAAGTAACAAATAAAGCGCGAGTTACATCCCTTGAAATGCCTCATTCTAACACATTTACGACTCTGTAGCTCCAAGTTTGTACTATTCTTTTCGTTAAAATATATGTCTCGGGGGACACAAAATGAATACGCATCTATGAAACCACATTCAAATACCACTGCACATATATAAACACTGGAGTAACATGATTACCACAGTACTATTGTGAGCAAATTTGAAAATGAAACAATGCATTAAAAATGACAACCAACATGTTAACAAAGAAATATTGAAGCTGGGGAACATAGCAGACAACAACATTTATCACAAGTGGATTGTTGAAATAGCTGCTTCCCAGACAAGGAATCACACAGGAACACAGTGAAAGAGAGAGAGAGAGAGAGAGAGAGAGGGGGGGGGGCGGGTGTTGAAGAATATAAGGACAGAACAAAACTTACTTGTTTTGTTGAGAATAAGGGAAGTAAAATCATAAATGGATGTGACATATAGTGAAACAGATATTACAGGGGAAGGTAAGAGAAAATCAAAACCTGTCCCATTGAAAAAAAAGGTGTGCCATAGCACTGATAAAACTGAATCACAGAATACATTCAGCCTCAAGAAAAAGTATGCTCGGCTCATCTGCTCAAAACGGAGAGAAAAAAAAAAAGATAGAAATACAAGCAGTCCTGGGGTTACCAATGCGTTCTGTTCCTAAATCTGTTTGCCAAGTCAAATTTGTAAATAAACTGGAACAGTTAGCTACAGTTTGTCAAATATGTATCTAACGTAAGTTAGTAAAATGTGAGCCTTAATATACATTATATAGTGTACCCTTCTAAGCATACAAAATATTAATGAACCAACAAACCACCATAGACCAGCAATGTTCTGATGAATGCAGCAAAGTAGTGCCTGGTTGTTATTACAATCATTGCAGGTAACTCAAAAGTTTTTGTATAATCGCCTTTACAGAGGTTGTTCATAACTGTGGGTTGGATGTTCACAACCCAGGGATAGATTAGAACTAAAGACATCAAATAACCACTATACAGAAAAAAATATCAGAACACAGGTGTAGTATGATAGCATAAAGAGAGACTACAGAAAATTGTAAAGACTCAATCTGACAGAAAGACAAACTGATATAGGCAGACAGCAAGAGCTTAAAAAAAAAAACAACACAAATCTTGACACACATAAGTCATACTTACCTGTTCCACAAGCATCACACTCATAAAAATCACTAATTCACAACTGAATTGTAACAACACACTTAGCAGTGATATAAATGTTTGCATTTTAAATCAGTGTTAAGTATTGATACTGAAGTGAACAGAACGTCTTCCTATGTGCAAAAATAAGACAAAATATGAGTGGAGCATACATAAAAGGTAAAATCCCCAGTTTACAAAGACATATTGGGGGTACACTGTTAGGCCCATATTTTCAAGACCATCAGCACATGAAAGTGTGATGTGGTCGTACTGCGCCTGGGCACATTTACCTTCCCAGATTTCTCTGGCACCCATTTTTAGAGGCTGGGTGGACCCCAGGGCCTTTCTGGTGTGGTGGTGTCAGAAAAAAATCCCTACTGCTGGGACTTGAACCCAGTACCACCATATTAATAGATTTAGTGCCTACCACTCAGCTAAGCAAATGAAAGAATCAAATGAAAGTTAGAAAATGCAAATAAAAGAACGGTCAGAAATCCCCCAGTAGCCCAATTGTTAGCATCAAGTCGGTGAAATCAGTAATTAGACAGCGCCACTGCTGCTAAGCAGCAGGCTGAAAACAGCGCATGTCTTGATGGCAACCACACTGCAGACATACTCCAAGAAATAAGTGCTTTCTGTCACCTGATTCTTGCCCATCAAAGCTCTGAACCCCTTGGGGCATACACCATGAAATATCTGTAGTGTTTGATTACAAGTGCTAAAATCTACAACTGGGTTATGAATTTCAAGACATGCACTAACAAGCTTACATGATGCTAATTATCCTGGGCAAGCACACAAGGGGGGGTGGTGCACCAGTGGCCAATAGGTCAGGACAAAGGCTTTTGCCAATTACTGGAACTCAGATGCTGGTTCACAGATAGCACAGATGCATAGCAAAGCAAAGGGACAATACTGAAAAACAGGAGTGTTATTTCTCCTGTATTAAATAAAAGTCTTTTGTAAATTGCATTTTCTAACTTGCGCTTGATCACCTTTGCACACATGTATATACTTCCTTCCTTGTCAAAAGAGAAAGAAAGCAAGGAAATAACCCTGTGGTTTCTGGAGAGTTGGAGTATTACTAACAACACAACACACTAAAAATGTGAATCTTCCTATACACATAAGACTCAACAACTGACATCAATTCTGTGAGCTCACACTAAAAAGCCCAAGAGTAATGTGGCCTGATCAAAGTACAAACACCTCTGTCCGCTCCACATCGTAAAAATGTTCAGTTCTGTCAAAGAATACCCCAGGGGCGGGGCTTATCCTTTCATGTGGAAAGAAGTGGCTGTGACTAGACGGGCGCTTCACTTCCAAAACTTCCAACAATTCAAATGCTGGAACACACTGGTCTGATTACTAAGTCATGGTTTCTGGAGCTAAATCATCCTTCCAAATATTTCTATAAAATGTAACCAGATAACACCAACTTGGATATTTTCCTGAAGGCTAATGACTTTATGAACTTACGAAAACATCTTAGCCCACCATGTGCAAACAACAAATTACATGTTCTATATGTTATGTACTGTGATGAACATTTGTTGGGCTCTGCGAAGAAATTATCAATATTTTTTTCCTGCATTCCACCTACATCCAGCCATTCAGATAAACATATTAAATACATAAAAACTTACATGTCACATTCATTCAGTGGCTTATTTTTACAAAATTTGTTAAAAAATTGCTACATCCAACAAATCTTCCCTAGATAAACAGAATAACACACCCTTGTGCTGCATCTGAACATGTTGGAGTGTTGATCTTCAACAAGAATGCAGCCCGTTTAGTTTGAAGAACCTGGATTTCAAACTAGATTTGTAATGCTAATTTTTATGGTAAATCTGAGCACAATAAGCTAACTTCCACCATCTGCAGCTGGATGCCATTTGCTTTCAAATACTTGCCTAAAAGACAATATAGTTCAATGGATGACTTCTTCACTCACACCAAAGGCTGGTAATGAAGTCAACAAACGCTGACGGAGTGATGCCGCTCACTACAGACCACACTGGCTACTTCCCACCAAGAGAAAATGACAGCCTTGGTCTAGCATTCTTCTTGTTCAGGATGATTTCCTGGTCCTTTTTTGTGCGTCTCTTCTCCTCTTCTTCCATTCTTTGCTTTTCTTCCAGGATCTTTCGCTGTTCTTCTACCAGCTTCAACTGTTCTTCTGCCTAGAAGCAAACAAAATGTGCCAGGTAGGCAACAACTCAATTTTAGACATATGTAGGAAGGGAAAATAAACATCTAAACTGACTGAACGCAAGCACTGAATGTAGCAAGTTCATACTAGATAAACTGCTGCTTACACATACAAATAAGCTTACACTGATGGACCAAATTCACCTACACAGAAAAGCAGTTAGCGTATTAATTTCTTATATCACTGGTTCAAGCTCCGACTCCATTACAAATTGATACCTGGCTCTCTTTAGAACAGAAAAATATGCAGACTAGCATACACTGACCATATCACTCTCTAGCAAATCAACGAGTAATGGATGCTACAAGCACTACTTCTTGTTCATGCCTTAATGACATGAAACAGGGTTCCTTAAAGGAAAATGTGCAAGTGAAAAAAAAATCTTCCTTTCCCTCTATTCCCATCTGTCTTTACTGTTGTTACGATTTATAGTCCCCTCTGCATGTCCAATGAATATGAACTGAGTGTCTTTTTTCTTATAGATTTAATTAGATGCCTCTTTCATTGGCTTTTGTTGATTATTCCTAAGCTGTTCATGCTACTGTCAACATTCCTACTAATAGGCCACATTTCTGTTGCTACTGCGATCTCTGTTTTGGTCTGTTCGTTGTGAACAATTCACTTTCACAGAAGGAAGACGCACTCATGCTGAATGACATAGAGGTCAGCGACCCATACCAGTCTGCTTGCACCAGGATTGGCAACCCGTTGCCAGTCAAGAGCCTCTTCTACCTCCCAGTGGTGCCTCAAGAAACAAACAGCAGTCTAGCCAAGTGAATAGGGACCACAGTAGGAAGACAAACCTGGTCCTAAAAGTCGAATGTTTTGGGCCAACAAGCACGTTACAGCAAAACAACATGACAACCCTTTTGAGGGTGAACAACAAAGAAGAAGAAGACTTCCACAGACGTCTGATATTGCATTTCAAAACTCTTTCTCATATTCAGTGACAGAGATGCATTACGTATGACACTTCTCAATTTCTGGTCATAGCTGTCGCCCTAATACTGTTTTTATTTGTTAACTGAGCATTAACTCTTTGGCTACCAAACAAATATTTGCCAGAAGGCAGGCTGTGCCGAAACAAAACAAAGAAAAGTGGTTGCTTCAATATGCTTAAGCTGTTGTATTACACAAATAAGTTTTTTTAAAAAATCCTTTATCTATGATTATGTCAATACACTTATATATTGCAGATAAATTTATGCAAGTATTTTAAGAAAATGACTGACAAACAGGAACTAAAAAAAAAAAAAAAATTGCAAAACTCAACAACTTACCAACTTTATTGTGAACTTTAGTGAATATGTTTCATAAATGATCTCAAAATTATGTTCTAAATTTCCAGTTAATATTTTCATACGCAATTCACTCATAATTAAGCACATGATCAAATGAATGAAAAAATAAAAAGATGGATGTGGTCAAGTCTGGAAATGAAAGATTTACTTCTGTTTAATGTGTTGAAATGTCAGGTCTGCTTTTTTTCTTCTCTGTTTTGACTGACTGCCATGTCGGTTATATGTGAAACATGTCCAGTTTCCATATGTCTCTTTATTGTCTTCTTTCTGGTTAATTAATCTGACGTGTTTGAGTGCTGATGTGTGGATGCATTCCCAATCAATTTTAGCCGATTTTAGTTCACTTTCATTTAGGCCCCTACTATCACTGTCACGGGTGTCTGAATGGTGAAGTGGTTAGTGCACTGGTCTCTCATGGCGAAGGTCAGGGGTTCAAATCTGGCCGGAGGCACCCCAGTCACCCAGCTGTAGAAATGGGTACCTGATTTCTTCTAGAGTTGGGGAAGGAAAGGCGGCCAGGTGTGATACTGACCATATCACCCTCTAGTGTGCTGACAGGTCAAGGAAAATATGGACACTAACACTGTATCCCTACCTGCCTCTAAAGCATGACTGGATTACCTTTACTTTACTTTGCTTTTTGGAATTAATGAAAAAATGACCGGGTACATGAGACCCAACTTGAAGATCTTGATTTTGCTGATGACACAACTCTTATCAGCAACAATGTGAATTCCACGCAAGAAAAAACAGATATCCTGTCTTCACTGGACTTGAAATTAACAAGAACAAAACAAAAATAATGAAACTTCCCATTAATCAAAATGGAAAAATTCACATAGACGGGACAGATATTGAAGAAAATCAATTTGCATACCTTGGCAGTTATATAGACCAGGATGGTGACACCAGAAAGGAAGTTAGAATTGCAAAAGCAGCATTGATCTTCAATAATCTTGAGAACATATGGCATTCAAAAGTTATAAGCACAAAAACCAAGTTAAGACTATTCAATTTATACATGTGAAAGCTGGAAATCAACTAAAGAAATAGACAAGAAATGTCTTCTGAAAACAAATGCCTAAGGAAAATATTCGGCATCAAGTGGAATAAATTCAAGAACAACGCAGAGATAAGACAGATGACTGAACAACAGTCTCATGGGTGTTCAGGAAAAGGAGATGGACATATGTTGCTCACGCGATGAGAAGAAACAGTCAGAGAATCCCAAAACAAGTTATCAAGTGGAACACAACAGGCAAAAGAAAAAGATACAGACCACGTGAAACTCTGAAGAGGACATTGTTAAGAGAGGCCAAATTAATAGGCATAAAATCCTTTGATGAGGTTGAAAGACTCGCCAAAGTCAGGAAAAAATTGGCGAACTACCCTGCGACCCCTATGTGACGTTTAACGGCACGGGAAGGATATATAAGATATAAGAAGAATATGGCAAGGCAAATTACTGTAAATAGTTGTCTTCTACATTTTTACTATTTGAATTAATTTCCTCATTTAAAATCAATTTCCAACTTCATATAATACGAATCTATGGATCAAGAAAGGGCAACAACAACAAAAAATACTAGCTGTTGCTTATCTTTGCTACTGAAAATAATTGAAATTAAAACTGAAAGCATAGTTCAACTTACTAGCAGGCTTCCTCGAGTTGGAAGGAAATATACAAGAAATGAGCTACCAATCTTGGGCAGTTAACAACTACGAGGGCGAGTCAATAAGTAAATCGCAAAACGGGCTTTTGGGGTGAAGAAGCGACTGCGAGTACTTGCCTGACATTTTTTTCATTTTTAGACGTGGGACCCATCGTGCACTGGCCTTACTGAATTTTAGCCGTTTGTGCATGATGCTGTAGGCAGTTCCATGAGAGCAACCCACATTACCGGCTACCTCGTCTATCGACACGCGTCGGTCTGCACCGATCATCTCCTCCACACGCTGAATTGTGGCCTCCGTTGCTACCGCCACAGGGCGACCTCGGCGCTCCTTGTCTGTGATGCTAGTTCGTCCGTCATTGAATTTCTGGATCCAGTTATACACGGCTTTTCTTGACAAACACGTTTCCCCGTACACCTCGAGCATTTCTTTATGCACTTCCTCTGTGCTCAGTCCTTTGGCCCACAGAAAACGCACAACTCCGCGCTGTTCTTCTGGTGTACACACACGCAACACACTCGCCATATTAAAATGCTTGCTGTTAAATAACCGTGGCATGCTGGGATATCAGTTTCGTACAAACTGGGACTGCCACATAAGCACGCACAATGGAAATTTCAATTGTTTACAGTCTGTGCGGATTTGCGACTTATTTACTGGCTTGCCCAAGTACAAATTTCACAATAAAAAACCACAATGAAACAAATCAGTATGAATGGTGGTTTGGCACACAGTCTATGTTCCCTCTAAGCTGCGCGACTGCGCACGCACACAAAAATCACGCCGTGCACGAAAGTTTATACGCCGCGCAAAGAAAATAAAACTACTACTGTTGGTTAAGTTCATTTGTGTTACTCTGTGCTGTAATAATATCACTAAAAATAAATGTTAGTTACACGAGATTGTATTCCTGATTTATTTTATTTTTCTATGACAGCTTAAAAGCTGTACTTTGTCATTATTACGCGCATCTGCACACACAAGTTGAAAATGTTGACATGAAATGCAAGACCTTAGAGGCAACATTGCATACAATGCCATTTTACCATACCATATAGTAGCCAAAGAGTTAACATTTTTATTATTAATGAGAACTTAAGTCAATTTGATTTCAGGTCTTTATTTCAATGGGTTTCTCAATTCAGTAAGTTTTCTTGGATGCAGTTTAAATTTGTTTCCAATAATCAGGATAGGATATATATTTTAAGCCCACTCCAAAAATTATCCTCTTGCTCAATTCTCACTTTCAGGATTGTTCATAATCCTCAGCTGTGCTTTCCATTTTTCCATATACAACTATGGCATTTAAATCACAGAGTGTGATGTTAACTTCATATGATTTAGTCTTCTTCTTCACCGACACTAATCTATTTCACAAATGTGGCAGTCCATTTCAGGTTTTCAGCATCACCATAGAGCCTCTCTTGTATGGGTCTGACCAAGTCCTTTGTCAGAGTGTGCTGTGTAGGTGATGTGATTTAGTAAGACTCATAGCTTGCTCTAAGTAATTTTCAAATGTCTGAATACACTCTTCACAACTGTCTGCTGCCATAACAAATTCTTGTGTAACACTTGTTTTTAAACAAAATCATTTTTAAAGCTTAATAGACTTGAATGATTGACTAAACTTATTTGACAAGGCTGAAGAATTGGGCTCACAGGCCTATCTAACATTCTGCCCTTTATCATACAACTTTCTCTCAGTTCCAGATATTCTACATTAAACAGTACAAACACATTATGCACATAACTACCAAGATTAGAACTGGAATAACAAAACTGAAATACCAAATCTGAAGTGACAAGCCTACTATGTTTCACTCGCATGCTCAATGCAGGAAATTACATACCAACAACAAAATCATTCTCGCCATCTTGCACATTAATGGAATATCTACAAAACTTCTATGCAGTAGAAGAATCCAATATAAAAGCACTTACATTCGGTGCTTTGACTCTTTGTGCATGATGTCAACAATAAAATTTAAAGATGTCATGAGGAGACCTCCACATGACCCTTCAGATTCCAGGTTGTTGACTGAAAACCTCTCTCTCTCTCTCTCACTCCCTTACCAAACTCCTGATTTTACATGCGAGCGAAAAACATCATATGTCAAAAAAAGGGTGAAAAAATATATTAAGCACTGTCTGGTACAAGCACACAACTTACCAACTTCTGCTGAGCCTCTTCTATTTTTCTATTGTTTTCTTCCATGATCTGTTCCAGCTCTTCCCTCTTTTTCTGCTCCTCGGCCTGAAAACATTGATAAGACGCAGCTAGAAGTGATGCGGCAACATACCACCGTACACTTCAAAACATGATCAAAAACACAAAAAAATTCACTAGACCATCACTACAAGAAACATTGTAACAAATGCTAAATGTTATAACAAAACTGTTACAAGTAGATACTTTCACCTGTAATTCCGACAAGCATTCACACAAAATTTCACAGCGAATTCTATGGAATATAAAATAAAATAAAGTAAAAATCATAGCTTGTCCATTGAAAATACAGAATCTCAATTGATGACGGGCACGGGGGAAAAAACATGAAAATTATGCTTGAATATGTTTCATGCACAATATCACAGAAAGAAGATTAAACTACATAACTGAGTCATGAACTATAAGGAAGACCCACATCTTGAGATGAAGTAGACCAGTTTCTGGCAGCAAACAAGCCAAAAGAAACTACAACAATGAAACAATGAAAAATGAATGAATAACCTATACAGCCAAAAATTAAATTTAGTCTTAAGTGACTGTATGAAATGCTGCATGTCTGTGTCAACTACTGGAACACATGAGCATATGAAATCAATATCTATTATCCATGATATCTAATGTGATGATACTAGTATCTTCTGTGTGCTGAAATAACCACACACACACGCAAAAAAAAGAAAGAAAATCTACACTGATTGTGTTTTATAATGGTCTTTGATTACATTAATCACAGCTGCAACATGTACATACAGAGACTACAGAATTATTCCTGTTAAAAACTAAGGAACAAATTTTAATTTACATACCGACAATCTGACGAACCTTGAAGCAGAAAAAGATTCCAGTCCTGGTCTGTCTGCAAACTTGGCAACATATCTAACACACTTGCACCTCAGGGCTATGATAGTTAACAGCCATTGACAAACTACCCAAATGGGGTATGTATTTTTCTTTTTCAAATACAGATCTAGGACAGTTACCTGACCTCAGCCGGAAATGAAAGTTAGGAACGGACAGCATCTTCATAACTTGAATTAGTCATGCAAATGTCATGGTGGAAGTAGTACAGCAGGAAAATGTTCCTTTTTTTTTTCCTCCTAGGCACAGCATACTTCTTTAGCCTAAATTCTACACATTCCAGGATGTGAAGATTTCTGTGTGTGTTGTTTTCAATCATCTTGACAACAATCACACAGATCAGATCATGTTTCATTAGACTTTACTGAAATGTGCACAAATTGGTTATTAGAACTTTTTTTTTAAAACTATGTGCACAAACTGGTTATTAGAACTTTTTTTTTAAACTACGTGCACAAATTGGTTATTAGAACTTAAAAAAATACCTATGTGCACAAATTGGTTATTAGAACTTAAAAAAAAAACAGACTATCTGATAAACCCTAATTATGCCCACAGAGTTACAAAACCTAATTATGCATACACAATTATAAACCCTAATAATGTATATGCAGTGACAAACCCTAATTATCCATCTATAAGTCAGCAACAAACACTTCTCTGGACCAGTGTCTTTCACCTTTAAATTAAGCAACACATTTCCTGGCTATAAATCTGAGTAATTTAAAATTCAGAAAGGCAAACAAGACTTGGGAGGAAATATTCAAGGGTGAGAAAACAAAACAAAACAAACAAAAAAAACATGAGAGAAATAACTGCACAAGAAAAAATAATATGCAGCAAATAAGAAATAAAGACAAGACACTGATGTGATGTCAAAGAAAGATTGTACATAATGTCTGTGAGTCTGGCATAGCTAACACTGTTTGCTGTCTATCATCCATGCAGCCCAAACTTTTGAACTGAAATCTACAAAACTAACATTAGCATCATTTTAACTTACCCTCTCAAATGATTCAAACTGAGCAAAATTTATGATATCTAAAAGTATGTTGTGAGCACATTAGATTATTTACATACAGCACAAATAAACAGATCTTATATAATAACATTTGTCTTCACATGGCACTAAATGTAAAAGAACGCAAAAATGGACAAGAAGCAATGTTCACTATTGCACTACTTAGTTCTTCAGATACTCTTCACGGAACTTCGACAATTTGTTCTCCATTTTCTTTAAACAAAAAAAAACTACTTTCATTAGTTTCTAAATCCGAATTTCACATATTTTCATAACAAAAGACTAAATAAAAACTCAGGCAAATACAACGACAGTTAATGATGCTCTTTTGGTGTATAAATGACCACTCGGTTACAAATATTTTTGCAAATACTGTTCTTTCTTTAATGAGAAAGATATGTGGAATATGATGTGTGTTTCTCTTACTTTTCAATGAGAAAACAACCACCACCTACATATTCACTCAAAAGAATTCATATATATACATACCACATATATATATATATATTATAAAACATTTCTTTCTTTGTACTGTATCATAAAGTTTGAAAAGCTGAATCATCTCTGAAAAGCCTTGTTCCCCGAACGACCGAAACGATTCAGCCAGGCAGCTGACCAAATTCCATATAAACAAAAAGGACAACATGAATCCTACCTCTTTCTTTCTCTGTGCTTCCAGCTCTGCCTGCCGCTGTTTCTCCAACTCTTCCAACATCTGCTTTTCCATGACCCTTTTGGCCTCTTCCACTCGCCGTAACACTTCTGTCTCAATTTCATCCTTTCGTTTCTCCAGCTCCTCTTCTACGCGCTGTTTGACCAAAGCCTCAACCCGTCGGGCAACCTCCTCTTCTATCAGCTTCTCCTCGAGTTCCTTCTGTCGTCTGTCATGAAAATAAATAAACATTAACATCATTCTTATATAATTAACTTTGTTCTAAGTTCTGACTTCACTTTATACATCACTGAATTGTGGTTCCTAGCCAAAGTACAGTAAACTATAGATGGAACAAACAGTAACTAATACAATTATGTGAATTCTGCAGCAGTTAGAGAATTTTTTATTCAAAGGGTTTGGTTTTGGGACCCACTCCAGTCAGTCAGCTCATATTTGAGAACAAAGGCAAGAAAGGATGAGAGTTGGTATCTCACTCAGAGAAACTGAGATTTTGAAAAATTAAGGCTGCAAACAATATTTTACCTTATAGAACTAATCATGCTATAAGCCCGATATATTTTTTAATAGAAAAAGTCTAAAGCCTTTGCATAGGCCATATTCTGTACTATGACTGCCATAAGAATAGCAACTTTCCTATAGCATCTACAGTGTGTATTTTTTAAAAATGCCCTTCATGAGACTACCTGCAGCACCAAAAATGGGAACCATTTGTCTAGTTCTATTCTATTCCCTTTCCTAGACAGCAAGCACTGACCTGCCAATTTGAACTTTTTTTTTTCTCTATTCAGTAACACCTTCAAAAACACATTTCTTATTAAACCCTTTCTAGAACAGCTGACCCACAAAATTAACAAACACTGATTATCTTTTCTCACTTTGTGTGCTGATTATCTTGTGCCTAGCCTCATTATAATGATCCTCTTTTCCTTCCCCTGCTCTCTCAGGCATCTTTCTGCATGAAGACAACAGACACCCTGTTAACAGGCAGCCAGAAATACCTAGAGTAATTTACAAGTTAATATACTGGAGCCAGAGTTGCTTTTTTGTCTATTTTCTTTTTTAATAACAGATATTGTGCTGTTTGGAATTGAACAACTCCCTTCTGATGTTTATGATGATGATAATAATAATAACAATACTACTGAAAAAACATTTTGTCTAAATTTAAGATTTTCATATCAAAGAAATGTGGATATATAAGAGAATAGGGCATATCCCATGGACAGAAAAGACAACTAACAAAGAAGTGCTAAACCAATTAGAAGTGAAATGAGAAATACTGAAAATCATAAAAACAAGACAATTAAGATACTTAGGGCATGTCAAGAGGCATAATACTATACTAAGACCGATTTTGAGGGCAAGATCTAAGGGAAGAGAATAAGAGAACAACAGTGACATAGATGGGTGGACAATATCAAGAGATGGACAGTAACCAGCTTGGCCGAGCATGCTATGAAGTCGAGAAACAGAGCAGATTGGAGACTCATTGCAGCCTAACCTTCCATGGGGAGACAGAACAGGATGATGATGATGATGATGATGATCAAAGAAAATGTATGCACCTTGACCCAAGTACTGGCTTTCTGTTTTGCTCACATCAGTGAAGGTTGGCTGAAAACTTTTGCCTCCATCATTTCAGTTTTTAAAAAAAAAACAACTGACAAAAATGAAAAAAAAAAAAAATCTAACTTTACATTATACTGTTCCTTGACAGTCTTTCAACCTTGACACATTTATGCCATGTCACTAGTTTGCCAAATCAGTCCTTAAAAAAATATTAAAAAGTCAAGATGTTTTGAAATCTACTAATATAAATTGATTTTTCATACAGGCCACAACAGACTGAGATTTTTCATGTACCATATGCTAAAGATCAAACTTAGGCTTCTCAATACAAACATAAAGACTGTCCTGTTATATGGTTTAGAGACATGGGTTATGACCAAGACAATACAACAGAGGATACAAATGTTCATGAACTACTGCTTGAGGAGGTTTTTAAAAATTAAATGGCAGGACAAGATCAGGAATGATGAGGTTGGGAAAAGGGCAGGACAAGACCTATGAACCTACAAATCATGTCTAGGAAGTGCAGGTGGATTGGCCACACTCTGGGGAAACCCAACACCAGCACAGCAAGACAATTACTGACATGGAATCCTCAGGGAAACAGAAAATGAGGAAGACTAAGACTTACTTGAAGAGAAGAGAAATTATGACAGTGCTTAGAGTCAAGGGATACACATGGAAGGAAGCAGAGAATAATTCCAGGAACAGGGATGACTGGAGAGCCTTTATCCGTGGCCTATGCTCTCAAGGGAGTGAAAAGCGATGATCATAAGCTAAAGATAGACAAGAACTATGAATAAAGCAGAACAAAAATTATTCAGAACAACAGCTTTATGTTCAGACGAGGTACCTGTGTCATTGGAAAAATTACAGTTCTGCATCTGTTGCAGGACTGCCCTGCATATAAGAAGCACAGAAGGTGCATATGCCACCCCATACAAGGCTGTTCAGCATATCAACAACCTATAATGGACAGCTGCATTCTTCAAGGATACTCAACTTGACATATGACAATGTTCAAAGAAGACAAACTTCACTGTCCATAACCAGGGTCAACTAGATAAATCCACTAGAATAATCCTGGAGGAAACTAGTTTTATTTACTTTTCAGCCTGTCCTGGTACTCTGCTCATGTGTGCAGAGCTCTGAACATGAAATGCTGGCATGACAGACACACAGCTTTCTGCAGACAATGTATGGTATATCAAACAAGATGCCACATTTCTGTTGTGCTGGGATAATGCAGAGGAAGCCACTATGAGACCAGGCTGACTAACCAATACCTAGCTATCTATTCCTCATGATGTTCAGCAGAAACAGGTTGTGTCATCACACCTAATGAATAAGCTGGTAAGCTGGGTAGTGAAACTTACTGAAAAGTTTCAGAGCACAACACATTAACAAAAAAAACAACAACAAAAAAACATACTAAAAGCCATACATAAAGACAAATGGACAAAACAACACCCCAAGCAAAAACAGATGATGAATACTACAAACTCTCAAGAAATGACCAAGTGATACTCTTCCGACTGAGAACAGGACACGGCAAGCAGAGATACTATCTATACCAGGACCTGAAAATTGATACAACAGACCTATGTGCCTGCAGCAAAGAACAGCAGACCCCACATCACATCCTCCAGAGCTGCCAGCTACACAGCTCACTCAGGCAAAGGACTTGGCCAGACTCCTAAAAACCCTGTTTACATGTTAGCTTATGTCACAAAACACAAACACTATTATGTGAAAAACAACTGCCTTCATACTGCTCTATACAAAAATTCAAGACAGGATAGAAAGCAGTGATACTAACTGCTACAACAGTACACTGAATAGCAGCTCGTAATTTACAGAGTAAATAAGTTATGATAGCCAGCTTTCATCACTGTAATCATCATCCTCATCTTCATCACCATCTCTATAGCAAAACAAATTATTCAAAACAACGTCCTTATGTTCTTTTTTTTTTAAGCTAAAATTCTGTGAGGCTAAAACAAACATACAATAAGAACAACTTCTACTGTCAGCAATGTGTACACATGGAGATGGTGAGATTATGTGTATGAAGGTGTGTGGTATAGGGGTGGTAGGTGGTGAGATTATGTGCATGAAGGTGTGTGGCATAGAGGTGGTAGATAGTGAGATTGGAATTTGGTAATATTTGAAGAAGCCAATAAAAATGGATGCTTGGTGGATGTAGTGAAGAGGTGAATTTTAAAATCTACTGAATTTGGCTTCATGCTTTCAATTTTAATGAGTATCAGACAGCCAAACACTTAATACAATTCGTATGATAAGTTTGGTTTTTTTTTTTTTACTTATTTCTTGCTCTTTGCTGTGATATGAGGAATATAACTGCTAAAAACACTTATTTTAAACAAGACATCACAATCAGGTCTTCCATGTTAAACTCATATTAGTTAAACTACTTTCAAAACAGCCAGAGACAGATACTCCACATTTAAAACTGGAAAAATTCCAAAGTAATGGCGAATTTTTACTGGACAATGCAAATTATTCAATAAAATGTCAAACTGAATCAATCAGTATATTAAAATTATATTATCTCCATATCATTTATCTGATCTCCTCTGTGGTTGCACTTTTTCAAGTGAGCAATTTAAATGACAACTTAATGGAAAAGCTCTACTGATCCAGCAGGACTATGACACCAGTGACTGGTAAACATACATGATAATTATATGGCTTAGGCACTGTATGTCCTGCCTCAAATTAACAACACTCTGTACGTGAACATTAAGAATGTTATTGCATTATATATCTGAACAACTGTTGTTAACTTAAGAGTTCCAGTTCTTTTTTTTTTCACCCTAATTTTGCAGGCACTCCAGTTTAAATTTAATCTCTGGTGCTACTTACTATATAAGACTCCTCTGTGCTTTCCCCCAAAGGAGAAAATAAAATTCAAGCGCTAAAGACCACATATACGAAGGTAAAGGAAGAAAAAGCAGTAAAGATAACTTAGACCTCTAACAGATGTAAGTGTGGATTCTACACAGTCGACAGGTAGGACAAAGATATTATCTGCATATTATTTGCTGCAATTAATTAATAACAAAACTAAAACAGAAGATTCACCTCAAATGAGCCATAAAACTACTTAATGACATGTACAACTCCCCAAAAGCCAATCAACATCCACATATTTAGTTATCACTTACAAAAGTCGCTGGCGCTCAGTCTCCTCCTTCTTCTCCTGCTCTTCTCTCCTCTTTGCTCGCAAGATAAGATCATCATCACTGTCAGAACTGCTGGATGAGTACGATCGCTTCCTGTGGGATACAGCAAAACTACTTGTGATTGGTACAGGTAATAAGGTTTCATACAGTTTATTTCAGCACACTGTGAGAGCAAAATAGATTTGGTTAATCTTAAAAAACAAAAAAAAAATTTCAGACAAAGTATTCTATGAGAGATAGAAAAATTGGGACGGTGATGCTAGAATCTGGGTCTTGTAACTGTAATGTGAGGGTAGAACTCCAGGACTCTTGTACTTGTTAGGTGAGGGTAGAACTCCAGGACTCTTGTACTTGTTAGGTGAGGGTAGAACACCGGACTCTTGTACTTGTCAGGTGAGGGTAGAACTCCAGGACTCTTGTACTTGTTAGGTGAGGGTAGAACTCCGGGGCTCTTGTACTTGTTAGGTGAGGGTAGAACTCCAGGACTCTTGTACTTGTTAGGTGAGGGTAGAACTCCAGGACTCTTGTACTTGTTAGGTGAGGGTAGAACTCCAGGACTCTTGTAGTTATAACGTGAGGGTAAAACTCTTGACTCTTTAGTTATAAAGTGAGGGTAGTTGTAAGATGATGACAGTAGTCTGGGACTCTTGTACTTGTTAGGTGAGGATAGAACTCTGGACTCTTGTAGTTGTAAGGTGAGGGTAGAACTCTGGACTCTTGTAGTTGTAAGGTGAGGGTAGAACTCTGGACTTTGTAGGATGAACAACCATGTAGCCATTGGCAGATGGAGCCATTAACCACCCTGCCACAAAGCATCACTAGAAAAACAATACTGTGCTGTCATGTCCTTATGTCATGACACCCAGACTTAACTTGCCCTGTCTTCTTGGAGGTGCCTATTTTTAACCAGTCTCCTTTGCAAAGAGTACACAAAAATGGTGTCCATCTTAGTGCTATTTTTTGGTAGTGAGCTGTCAGTCACCTGGAGCACGTCCCAACCATCGCCAGCGTCTTTCCTCAGTAATTGTTGTCAGTGGGTTCATTTGCATTTCTGCCAACAAGGTGTTTTTTTTAAATGGTCTTTGACCAAAATATTCTAATTCTTTGTAAACATCTAGTCCAGAAAGAATTCAGCTTGTCTTCTATAGTTTTGGTGATTTTCCAGCATTCACTTCCACAGAGTAGTACACTTAGAACATTACTCTTAAATATCCTGTTTTTCATCATCATGCTAAGTTTTTTAGATTTCCATATCGTCTGCAGCATTGCGAAAGCCTGGTTTGCTCTAGTAAGTCTGCTGTTAATGTCCTCTGCTGTCTCCATCTTCTACTACTCTACTGCCAAGGTATACAAATTCATTGACCTCCTCCACTAACTTGTTATCTACTCTGAGTACATTTCTGTTGTTCACATTTTTCTTCATTAACTTTGTCTTTCCTACGTTGATCTTTAATTTTGCCAGCATTTTGAATTAACCTGTTTATTTATCTTGCATATATATGTGTTTACTTGATAGTAGACAAATGTCATTGCCAAAGTCAAGATCCTCCAACACTGTGTCGAGGTCCATTGTAATCCTCTGCGTTTATCTGATGTTGCCTCCTTCACTAACCAGTCTGCTGCTAAGATAATGTTGGTGATAGTACACATCTCTGCTTCACTCCTGTATGCACCCTAAAGCTGTTAGAGGTGTGTTCTCCACAAATCACTTTGCACTGAAAACCCTTGTACATGGCCCTGATGACATTCACTATCTTTTTAGGGAGGCCATGCCACCTCTGTTGACACTATCAAAGGCTTTCTCGAAATCTATAAACAGTGTGTGTGTTGTACTATGCCACTCATTTACCTGCTCTAATATTTATCTATGTGGTCCATGTATGATCTTTCTTTCCTAAATCTCGTCTGCTCTTTCCAAAGTTTTCTCTCAAGTGTCGGTACAATTCTGCTGATTATTATGCAGCAGAATACTTTACTGTGCGTGGCAAGAGAGTAATGCCTCTCCAGTTCCCACAATCTCTGAGGTCACTCTTCTTTGGTAGTTTTTTTTTTTACTACAAGACATATTTTCCCACTCTTCTAGAGCTTTTTTCTAGATCCCAAAAAATTTTTAATTTACTACTGCATAAATAAAAAGACACAGAAGTGAAGGAATCATGCCGTCAAGATAAACGTCAATATTATGACAACTTAGCAGAAACAGCAGAGAAAGCAGCATATACAAATGACATGAAAACCATATATAAAATCACAAAGCAGATGACAGGTAACTTCAACACAAGATGTGAAACAGAAACACCAAAACAACTTTGCTGGATATTACAACAAATTTGGGATCTAGAAAAAGCCCCAGAGGAGTGGAAAATTGGGCTTATAGTAAAATTACCAAAGAAGGGTGACCTCAGAGATTGCGGGAACTGGAGAGGCATTACCCTACTGCCACTCACCAGTAAAGTATTTTGCAGAATAATCATCATCAGAATTGTACCAACACTTGAGGAAAAACTTTGGAAAGAGCAGGCAGGATTTAGGAAAGGAAGATCATGCATAGACCACATATTTGTACTTAGACAAATATTAGAACAGGCAAATGAGTGGCATAGCATAACATATGCATTATTCATAGATTTTGAGAAAGCCTTTGACAGTGTCAACAGAGATGCACTGTGGAAAATCCTAAGATGGCATGGTCTCCCCCATAAAATAGTTAATGTAATCAAAGCCCTATACGAGGGTTTTCAGTGCAAAGTTATCTGTGGAGAACATACCTCCAGCAGCTTTAGGGTACAAACAGGAGTGAAACAGGGATGTGTACTTTCACCAACATTATTTATCTTGGCAGTAGACTGGTTAATGAAGGAGGCAACATCAGACAAACGGAGAGGATTACAATGGACCCTTGACACAGTGCTGGAGGACCTTGACTTTGCGGACGACATTTGTCTATTATCAAGCAGTCACAAAGATATGCAAGATAAAATAAACAAGTTAACCCAGAATGCAAACAACATAGGACTAAAGATCAATGTAGGAAAGACAAAGTTAATGAAGCAAAATGTGAACAACAGAAATGTACTCAGAGTAGATAACAAGTTAGTGGAGGAGGTCAACGAATTTGTATACCTTGGCAGCAGAGTAGTAGAAAATGGAGACAGCACAGAGGACATCAACAGCAGACTTACTAGAGCAAACCAGGCTTTTGCAATGCTACAGAGAATATATGGAAATCAAATAAACTAAGCATAAATATGAAAATCAGGATATTTAAGAGTAATGTTCTAAGTGTACTACTCTATGGAAGTGAATGCTGGAAAATCACCAAAACCATAGAAAACAAGTTGAATTCTTTCCAGACTAAATGTTTACGTAGAATTAAAAAAATATTTTGGCCAAACACCATAAGAAATAACATTTTATTGGCAGAAATGCAGATGAAACCACTGACAACAATTATTGAGGAAAGACGCTGGCGATGGTTGGGACATGTGCTCCGAATGACTGACAACTCACTACCAAAAATAGCACTAAGATGGACACCACAGGGGAGCAGAAGTAAGGGTAGACCAAAAGAGACATGGAGAAGAACAATAGAAAGGATGTTGAGCAATAGAGGGCTCACCTGGGCAAGAGCAGAAAAAAAGGCGAAAGACAGGCATTTGTGGAAAACCCTTGCGGAAGCCCCATGTGCCCTGGGCACTTAAGGTTCAGAGAGAATGTTCTAAGCGTACTACTCTATGGAAGTGAATGCTGGAAAATCACCAAAACCATAGAAAACAAGTTGAATTCTTTCCAGACTAAATGTTTACGAAGAATTAGAAAAATATTTTGGCCAAACACCATAAGAAATAACATCTTATTAGCAGAAATGCAGATGAAACCACTGACAACAGTTATTGAGGAAAGATACTGGCGATGGTTGGGACATGTGCTCCGAATGACTGACAACTCACTACCAAAAATAGCACTAAGATGGACACCACAGGGGAACAGAAGTAAGGGTAGACCAAAAGAGACATGGAGAAGAACAACGGAAAGGATGTTGAGCAATAGAGGGCTCACTGGGCAAGAGCAGAAAAAAAGGCGAAGGACAGGCATTTGTGGAAAACCCTTGCGGAAGCCTCATGTGCCCTGGGCACTTAAGGTTCAGAGAGAGAGAGACTGCATAAAAGTTAATGGGAAAAGATTTCACAGAAGAGGAAAAAAAAAGTACTTTTCCTGCCTACTCGGTTTACTCTTTCTCCTTCTATCTGGTAATGATTATACAGATCATGCCCCCTTTTTCAGTTCTATATCAATACCCAGTGTATCAGTAAGAGATAGGTTATGCTTTAATGTGTATCTAAAGATCATTTCCCATATTTCTCTTCCTATCCTTGTACAGCAGCTAAGGAATGACAAAAGTGGAATTCCCTTGCTACAAAACAGCACTGCATTTCTTGGGCACTGGAGGGACAAAATAAAAGCGAGAGATTCTTATACACAAACCGTTGTATAAGAATCTCTCGCTTTTATTTTGTCCCTCCAGTGCCCAAGAAATGCAGTGCTGTTTTGTAGCAAGGGAATTCCACAGTGTGGTCTGTGGTCATTCTCTATGACTGCTGAGGATGGTGTGGTGTGCCTTGGTTGTAGTCTGAAGATTGCACAGTGGCTGTTGAAGCCTTCAGGGTTAAGATCTGGCAAGTGCTTCCAGCCATGTGAAGGCCCCAGTCTGCAGTGAATTCATATGCCAGAACAAAGGAAATAGCTGTGAGGCAGAGTGAGAGAAAGCTAACCTCCTCCTGTGTGTGGAAACCAACAAACCCACCAACAACCTGACACGGACAATCAGTACATAAAGCTTACGTTGTAACTGGAATGGGAAGTGGATAAGATATGTGAACATCCAGACACTCAGTGAATTCATGGGAAATGCTTATCTTTCTCTCTTCTTTTTTAACAGATTTATGATACTGACTGACCATTCCACTTGTCTTGTATTATACTTTCACACCCAACCACTCTAATGGTACTGAATAAGTATAAACAGTATAAACAACATATAAAGCAAAATCATGTCTCTGTTTTTTAAATGAGTTTATTTACTTGCATAGCTCAATTCTGTAATTTCTCATTAACAAATCACTTCTTTGTTAAACTAATGGTGAATTGTGACCAGAAAATAGCATAAATTTGAAATGAACTGGTCAAAATAAACCTAAATTAATTTTTTTAAGTACATAAACAGAACAGTACATGTGGTACATGAATGCAAAAGTCTGCCACTGTTCTTAACTGCTCTAATATGTATCATTGATCATGTTAACTGGCAATTACCAGTAAATTACTGATAGAATAAAGAGAAAAAGTGAAAACTTTCAGGTCTTGGGTTACAGCAACTGGTTAATATTATGAAAAACCCAGTAAAAAAGCAACCAATGAAACTTTGGAGGATAATCATGGCAGTATGCTGTAAATGCTCAATTTGCATGTTGGAGAATATGCAAGTTTTGGCTCTGATTCAGAATGTGAGAACTTTGTGAAGATTGCAGTATATATATATAGAAAGAAAAATTTAACTGCTGGTGATGTTTGTAAATTTAAAAAAAAAAAAAAAAGTTTAAAAGTACTGAATGTTGTTTTGACAAAACCACTATTTCACCATTCCAGAAAATGAGAAACATCTTATGCAACAGATCCATATCAATGGAAACAAGATTCTGAGTACTTAAATGTTACATTGAGCCAATTTTGTTTTATGGATGTGAAGCATGGTCCATGAATAAGAGAGTACAGTGACAAATGGAGGCCATAGAAATGTGGTTCATAAGAAGGATGTTGAAGGTACCATGGACAGCTAAGAAAACAATGAAGAAGTCTTAAGAGAGGCTGGAGTTAAAAGGCAAATTACAGCAAAGATCAGAGGCAGACAAGCGAGATTTGTAGGACATTTTCTGAGAAGAGGAAAATTGGAACACATTGTGGCAACTGGAAAAAGTGAGGGAAGAAGAGACAGCGGAAGACAGAGAAAGAAGTTACTGGATGGGCTGTCAGTGTGGCCAGGAAGAAAGTCAACAGTGGATCTCATAATCAAGTCTAAAGATGGGGAATTTTTAAGAGAAATGATCGCCTATGCCACGCAGCATGGCACTTGATTGACTATTTTGGAAAATAATTAATGCAATAAAAATAACTTCTTCTTCTTCGTTCACTTCTACCACCAAAAACCGCACTGTGAACCTACTGAATTCACACATGTGGTCCTCGTTAGGTCCGGTGGGCCCCTGTGTGGTCCAAAATAGACCACATGAGTTCCACGAAGGACCACAAGGGGTTCAGAGTATCACAGTGCTTTAGCCTGTATTCTTGGTGGGTCTCGGAAGCGGGATTGCGTGACACCGTGGTTTTCATTGCACCAGTTTGGTCTAGGGTTGGACTTTCTCACCGGAAGACCTCGACGTGTTTGGAATATCAGTGCATCCCCGCTGGGTGAGAGGCGTTAGCCCACCCAGGCCAGAGTTGGACTTTCTCACCGGAAAACCTCGACGTGTTATGAGATACCCGTGTATCACCGCCGGGTGAGAGGTGGTTGCCCATCCAGTCCAGGGTTGGACTTTCTCACCGGAAAACCTCAGCGTGATTAGGATACGCAGACATCCCCGCCGGGTGAGAGGTGGTTGCCTATCTAGACTTCCCTGGTCCAGTGTCTCCGACTTCAGCATTTTGCGGTCGTGGCCGCTACCCTTCCTAGTTGTGACCAGGATGGAGCTTTTGTCCAGGAGGACGAATCCTCGCCACTAGTGACTTCTACCCCTGGGTTGAGCCGGTTTAGGCATTTCCCAGTATGGGCAGCCACAGTTATCCAAGTAGGATCGTGTCATCTAAGGAACCTCGACTGATTTAATGAGCCATTCACGGTTTCACCGTGAGACAGTGTGAACTTAGACATGCATGGCTTAATCTTTGAGACAAGCATATGACTACTGGCAGGATCAACCAGATAGCTTTCTTCACCGAACCTTTGTCGGATATCTGCCGACAGACCGACGCGGGGCAAGGGAGACAGCGCTCTGCTCAGAGCGGATCCCTTTCGACCCCGGCGGCGTTTCATTTCCTTTAACCGGCGGGGGCGGCTCTCTCTGCTCTAACGAGCGGAAAAGAAAGCCTGGCCACCCACAAACAACACACGTTACATACTGCAGACCCGATACTCTTTGCGAGAGATGGGCCAATTTCGAGACCATCGGTCGACAAAACCGTACTACATCGTTATCACGAACCTGGCTGGCTAGCCGTTTACATGCTTCGCTCGACGGACAAACCACTTGCTTCTGCATCGAAACACCTTAACTCTCGCCGTCCGGGAAGGGAGCGAAAGCCTGTCTCCCCACGCACGGAACTCGAGAGCGCTTTTTCGCCAAAAGAACGGTCGGCCTGCGCAACAGCAACCGCCCGCGCTGTGCAGGTCGGCGCAGCTCTGCGCGGCTGACTAAAAATAACTAAATGATGATGAAGACCTATAAATAATAGTAATAATAATAATTTGCTCATAATGAGGAAGATTCTACAATAAAAATAATTCACTGCCAGTGAATAATAATAATAGCAATAATTTGCTGACAATGATAAATGCTGAAGTCAGAGACACTGGACCAGAGCAGCCTAGACAGACAGCCTCTTCTCACCCGGTGAGGATATATGTACCACATCAAGGTTTTCCAGTGAGTAAAGTTAAACTCGAGACTGAATTGGTGCAATGAAAACCAATGTCACGCAATTTCGCTTCTGTGACCCACTGAAAATATAGGCCCAATCCCCACGATGCTCTGAGCCCCCATCCTAAATGAGACTATTGTGAGGACCACAGAAGTAAATTCACTAGGATCACAGGGCGATCTTGATGGTAGAAGCATATGAAGAAGAAGACAATGAGGAAGATTTTGTAATAAAAATAATTTGCTGATAATGATAATGAAGGAGATTTTATGACAATTCTCTCATAATAAGAGAGATCCTACACCTAAAAATAACAATTCAATGATACTGAGGAAGATATATAAACTAGGAAAAAAGTAGGAACAAAGTAGTTCCTACTTTTTTTCTAGTTTACACATTTTGGTACCACAGCTTTACTGCTGTGGCTTCATGTATGACAACTTAATGTTTATACACTAATTATTCATGTGACACTGAGGAGGATCCTACAATAATAACAATAACTAGCTCAATCAAAGACTGCATTTCAGAGAATGAGAAACATATTGACCAACACATCCTTATCAATGAATGTTAGAAAATGAGTCCTAAAATGCTATATTGAACCTATCTTGTTATATGGAAGTGAATCATGGACAACAGGCAAGTCTGCACAAAAATCATTGGAAGCACCAGAAATGTGGTTTATTAGAAGAATGCTGCGAATCCCCTGCGCAGCAAAAATAACTAATGAAGAATGTAGGAGAAGAGCTGGAGATACAAAAAACCTTGTCAAAAAGATAAGAGAGAGACAATGTACTTTCATAGGACCTGCAGGGGCATTGAAAATATTATAACAACAGGAAAAATAGAAGGAAGAAGATCAAGAGGAAGACCAAGAGAAATGATACTGGACAGTCTGACGGGATGGTGTGAGAGGAGATCACCAACTGAGCTGATGGCCTGCATGAAGGATCACGTACTCTGGAGAAGCATAATAGCCAACGCCAGTCGGCACGGCACATGATGATGATGATGAGCTCAATCGAGGAAGGCTCTACAATAATTATCATCCTTCCTTGATACTGAGGGAGATCCTATAATAATTCACTGATAATGCAGGAGATCCTATAATTTGGTGATGAGGGAGATATAATAATTGGCTGATTTGGGGACATCCCACAACAATATTAATAATTCGATGATGAGAGAGATCCTATAATAACAAAAATAATTCGCTGATATGGGAAATCCTAAAATAAGAATAATAACAATGATAATAATTAAAAAACAAACCTCACTGGTCTCCTTCTATCCCTAGATCGCGATCTCATTCGACTGCTCCTGCTCTGCCTCGATTTTGACGATCTGTCTCTGGATAGTGAGCGAGACTTTCTTCGCTTCGTCCGATGCCTCTGTCGACTTGATGATCTACTACGACTTCTCGATCTTCCCATAGTGAATGGTCTTTCGTCAAATGTAGTCTTGAAATTCTGTATGCAACATCAATACATTAAAAGTACACTTTTAAGAATAATCCTCACACGCATACGTATTTTAAACACATCAAGATGGCTGTCGTTTCTTCCGTTACCCAGATTTTTCTCACCAATGAATTCATAAGGCCAAAATAAGTGTTAATTTCTAAATTAAGTTTACGTACTGTTTTATTATTAATATTTTTATTTATATATGTAACATTTAGATAAAAAGGTATTAGAATGAAATTCTAATTTTTGTAGAATAAATCAAGATGTTGTAATGAAATTTTTACTTTTCACTAGAAGTTAAATCTGGCATTTAATTGCAGTCTGGGAAGGGGGACGGCGAGGAGTAGTCCTGCCTAGCCCGTTAATTACTTAATAACATTTAGTATCTTAAGTTGTACTACGGTATACATTTATTTCGTTCTATGAATAATTTTATATGTAACATAATGTAAACTCAAAATAAATGCTACATTTGTATTACAAACAATTCCACCTAAATCCTGACTGGTGACATCAGAAACACATAAAAAGATTTGTCATAAAATTGCGATAGACTTCATAATGAAAAAATGTTGCACAGGTAAAACGGGCATTGATTGAGTACATGGGACCCAACTAGAAGATCTCGATTTGCAGATGACGTAACTCTTATGAACGACAATGTGAAATCCATGCAAGAAAAAAAAAAGATACCCTGTCTTCACTGGCTAGCAAAATATGACTTGAAATTGACAACGAAAAAAAGCTTCCCAAAAAGGAAAAACTATACGTAGAAAGAACAGTTGTTGAAGAAGTAAACCACTTTGCATATTTCGGCAGCTACATAGACCAGGATGGTGACAACAGAAAGGAAGTTAAAATTAGAACTGGAAAAGCAGCATTGACCTTCAAGAATCTGAGAAAATATAGCACTCAAAAGTTATAAGCACAAAAACCAAGCTAAGATTATTCAATTCAAATGTCATATCCACTCTCATTTATGCATGCGAAAGCTGGAAAACAACTAAAGAAATAGGCAACGAATTAGACTCTTTTGAAAACAGATGTCTAAGGAAAATACTCAGTATAAAGTGGAACAAATTCAAGAACAACGCAGAGATAAGGCATATGAGCGAACAATAACCAGTCTCATGGGTAATTAGAAAAAGGAGACGGACATACAGTATATCGGTCACGTGATGAGAAGAAACAATCAGATAATCCCAATACAAGCTATCAAGTGGAACACAACAGGCTGAAAAAAAAAGAGGTCGACTACGTGAAACTCTAAAGAGGACATTGTTAAGAGAGACCAAATTAGGAGGCATAAAATCCCTTGATGAGGTTTAAAAGCTCGCCGAAAACGGGAAAACATGGCGAACTACCATGCGAGCCCTTTGTGACGTTTAACGGCACGGGAAAGATATAAGATGTAAGATTAATTTCATTAACAGTACAAAATTGTTGCAGACGTCCTTATTTTTTTATTTAAAAAAAAAATAAGTACAATACATTAGAGTTCGCCGCCTACCACATGATGTACTAGTCTCTGTCATATATTTTTGGTGGCTCGGGAAAATCAGTTACAGTTGTAAGCTCCGAAAGAAAAATCTGGAAGGAGGATTTCTAATGCATTTAATGGCGAGACTCTTTAGCCTATTCACTTTCTGATATCCCCTTGCATTTCTGTTTTCAGACGTATGGACCTCGTCTTTCCTCTGGAGCTGATTGACGGAGTCTGGGAGGTGGGTGTCGGGGGACAGCAGCATTTGGGTTACTAGTTAGTGGTAACTGTTCAGGCCTTACTACAATACACTTTTAACCAAGTAAAGATATGTGCGTTGGTCATCTGACCGAGCTGCTGCTGCTGAACTTCTGGAGAGAGAACAGCTGTGCGTAGGCTAGAAGATGGAGGCATGGAAGTATGCCAGGCCCTTATCTGTCTGCATGACTGCTGAGAATGTGATTAAACATGGAGTATGTATGTGAGATTTTAGAACTGGACTTTTGCTTGGACCTGTTCTTCAATGTAGAGGTTATTAAAGTTCTTTGGATATATGGATATATATATATATATATATATATATATATATATATATATATATAGTTTCCGTAAAACTGAACCATACACCTCCATCTACTTCAATAATTTTTTATGAATAAAAATTATGTAAACACAAATTACAGGTTTAAGTAATATATTTTAAAAAATAATACCGTTAAAACTTGTAGCAATTAGATGATGGAAAAAAGTATTCGCTACTATGGAAAAAGAACACAGCAGCTTTGTCAAAATCATTACCACATACATTTTCAGTTTATCACTAGATTCTGGCCTTACAATGACTCTCATCTTATTGCGACAAAGCTATAATGTTATTTATTTGCAGAAAAAGAACTTATTAAAGTTGCTACATCCATCCACAGATGGAAGGAATATTGCAGAGGAATGTATGAAACAACCGATTGTGAAAGCAGCAAACAACAGTGTGAATTATTATTGGAGGAGAAAGAACCCACACCGACAATAGAAGAAGTTTTATGGGAATAAATAATTTGAAAAATGATAAATCACCAGGATATGATGAGATAACAGCTAACTTATTAAAGCAGGAGGAAAGGAATTTGCAACAATCTATCATGCACTATGTAAAACAATATGGCATTCAGGTATTTGGTCAAAAGAATGGAAAAGAACTATATTCATACCAATGCCAAAAAAAGGGTAATCTGAAATTATGCACAAACTATAGAACTGTTGCCCTGATTAGTCATGCCAGTAAAATTCTGTTAAAAATCATAATGGGTAGACTTTGTAAGAAAATAGAAGAAGTCAATATGGTCCAAGCTGGTTTCATGCAAAGAAGAAGATCAAGAGATCATATTTTCAATATAAGATTAATAATAGAGAAGTGCAGAGAGTTTAATATGAATATATATCTATCTTTTATAGACTATTTAAAGGCATTTGCCTTTGACTGTGTCAAACACTAAAACTTAAGGAAATAATGGAAAAAATGGGATTTTCAACACATTTGATACAGTTAAGATCACAGCTATATCTAGACCAACAAGCAGCAGTAAGAATACATTGTGAAACAACAACTTGGTTTGACATAAAACAAGGGTCCGTCAGGGGTGCATACTGTCGTCTTACTTATTTAACTTGTATACTGAAATTATAATGAGGAATGTTAGAGAAAATGTAGACAAAGAATATTACGATGCCATAACAATTGGAGGTTATGAAATACCAGAGATTAGATATGCTGATGACAGTATTACTGCCTACAACACAAAAAGGAATAGAAAAACTAATTATGTCAGTCCGTATGAACAGCGAAGAGGAAAACCTCTATCTTAATGCAAAGAAAACTAAATTAATGACAACTGACAAAACAAATAAAGCAGCTGAAGTATGTATCAAAGAGGAAAAACTGGAAGAAGTGGAGAGTTTTGAATATCTTGGATCGTTATTAACTAGTAATGGAGATACAATGAGGGAAATTAAAAGGAGGACATCTATCACTCTTCAGAAAGTAAAACAAATAAAGAATCTGTGGAGAGGAGCAGACAGAACTACAAAAATAAGATTTTTAAGGGCATGCATCTTTCCCATCGCAACATATGCCTGTGTGACCTGGAAAAGCAGAAAAACGGATGGCGTCTGCAATAAAACTGGTTCAAATAATAAAGGTAGATAGATGTGTATGGTGCAGTTTTACAAGGTCGCAGAGGGAGTGAGTCAAGTGAGAAAAAACAAATAGAAGGTATGAGAGTGAGATGAGAATGTATGAATGAAAAACATACAACATCTGATATTTCAGCGTGAGCCTTTTTCGAGGATTACATACACAAATGAGACAAAAAAAAACTAAACGAAAAAACTTATCTTAATGTGACATTCTCCAAAAGTAGCTAACCACAGAAATATGTGTCCACTAGACGGGGCATAGAGATCATGTGGGGCCACATATAGGATAAACCAGTAGAGCCAATTGTAAAGAAGAGGCGGCGAGAGGGAGGGAAATGGGTGGGGGAAGGGCAACAGAACCAGCTTTTGTTTTGTGATAGGGTCTTGTCCTATTCACCACTTTCACATTTTCTCACTGCAGGTGTTTATGTTCTTCATTCATTATCTCTCCACTTCCCTTCCCCCCGACACCTCCTCTAGTGGCTGTTTCTATTGTCCTTTCCTCACCTGTTTCCCTCCCTCTCTCCACCTCTTCTTTACGATTGGCTCTATCAGCTTATCTGTTGTTTGACCCCGCGTGGTCTCTATGCCTCGTCTAGTGGACACACATTTCTGTGGTTCCCTACTTTTGAAGGATGTCACATTAAGATAAGTTTTTTTTCATTTAGTTTTTTTTGTCTCCTTTGTGTATGTAATCCTTGAAAATGGCTCACGCCGAAATATCGGATATTGTATGATTTTCATTTATACATTTTCATCTCACACTTTCTATTTGTTTTTTTCTCACTTGACTCACTCCCTCTGCCACCTTGTAAAACTGCACCATGCACCTCTGTCTACCTTTATCATAATGGGAAAAAGGAAGAGAGAAAGAGCAAGGCGAAGATGGCTGCAAGACATTGTTGATGATCTGCAGATGAATGCATGAGGAGTAGGCCATCTTGCTTACAACCAAGAGGCCTACAGGAGTGCTGTTAGGGAGGCAAAGTTCTGCAAGGGACATGCAAATAAATGAATGACATCCATCCATTCACCACCACCACCACCACCACCACCACCACCACCACCACCACCACCACCACCACCACCACCACCACCATCTGATGCACCTCATGCAATGACACATGTTTGCTTTAGAAATCAATACAGTAAGTTAATACATTGCAGTAGCACTTACAGCAAAAACACTAATTTGAATACGTTTTCAAGAATAAGACAAAGCAATCAATACTTTAAATCACGGACTCGTTTTTACTTACACGTATAAGTATTTTAAAAATAAACATGGATAATAATAAAAATAGAACTTGAATAATTTCCAAAATGAGCTTTTTTTTTAGACGAAAAAACCCCACTGTTAAACAAATCTTTATGCAAGACTGCTTTTTTAAACTTTCTCCCCAAATTAGGCACCTAAGACGCCCAGTTTAGTTTCCACGCAGTACCGGATGTACCAATTTCGAGGCTCCAAACGTGGCGACGGGGAGACTTCCTGTCCGGTTGTTCAGGAATTTATTACTCATAAATAGAAGTAAAGTCACTAGTGCAAACATTTGAGGTGCAGCTACGGTCTGGCAACAGAAGAGAACGTAGATTTTTTTACAATGAGTGCGGCAGGCGAGTTTGGCAATCCACTGAGGAAGTTTAAGCTGGTTTTTCTTGGCGAACAAAGTGGTAAGCTATTTACGACTCAATTGACTATAATAGCAACAACTTACAAACAATACACACTTTTACATGTAAATAACTCAGATTATAGGATGTAATCACACATAACTTTAAAATGGTATTAAATTTTTGTAGAACAGTTAGAAATCAGCAATGTCATTTACTAACTTCCGGAGAGTAACGAGTGTAATTATAACTTCTAAACCAACATTCAAAACAGACATTGGCATAAGTGTATGGTTCCGTTGTACAAATAATAAGAAGAGAAAGAAAACAGGCATTTAGAAGAAAATACTATGCTGAGGTTGAAGAAACAAATATAGCGGAAAAGACGTTTATAAAAATCAGTTTTTTCTTTAAACAAAAGAAAAGAACAAAGCAACAGGTTGCTTGAAAAGGAGGAGAAATTTGTTATGGACTAAGAAGAAAATCTCAGAGAGAGGGCCAGAGTTTGTGTATAGTGACCAGAGAAGTGAGCAGATCAGTGCCAACATTAGTAATGAAGGACAACTGGTGTTGGAAACTGAAGTCAGAAAGCTACCCAAAACGGATGAGAGGAGAAAAAAAAAAATCAGGACCAGACAACACAAGGGAGGTGATCATGGATTTAGATAAGTGATTCTCAAAACGTTTTTGGGATGCTGCCCCTTCGTCTCCCGAGCTGCCTCCCTAGAGTACCCCCCAAAAACTTTTCGCTGTCAGTTGATTCTGTAGCGTCAATTTTCCCTCATTCCCTGGAAACCCCTCTCCCCAGAATCCCCCTCCCCCACCCCACCCCACCCCCCCCCAAAAAAAAGAGAGTGGCACCACCTACTTTAAAGTAGCATTTTGGAAATTGAAAAAAAACACCTTATGCAATAAGTCATCATCTTTGAAAGTGACAAAGAAAGTATTGCAGTGTGATATTGAACCTGTTCTACTAAACTGATGTGAATCATAAAAATGAGTGGATCATTGGAGACAACGGAGATGTGGTTCCTAAGATGAATGATGAGGATGCCATGGACAGCCAAGATGAGCAGTGTTGGAAGCAAGCTAATGAAATTATAATATAATAACAAAGATAATGAAAAAAAAAACCAGTCGCCATTCTTGGGGCATGTGATGAGAAGAGAGAAACTGGAAGACAACAATGAGAAAACTGAAGGCAGGAGAGGCAGAGGGAACAGATGCTAGAAGGTTTGACATTGTGGCAAAAAAAAGAAATCAGCAACAAAAATGTCAACTACAGAGAGTCCTTGCTACACAATATGACAGCCCATGAGCATCTGAGTTGTGAAATGGTTAGTGCACTAGTCTCTTATGGTGAAGGACAGGGGTTTGAATCCATCTGGAAGCGCCACCACCACCACCAGCCCCCCTCCCCCACCCAATCACCCAGCTGTAGAAATCGGTATCTGACTTTTGGAGCTGGGGAAGGAAAGGTGCCCAGATGTGACGCTGACCACATCACCCTGTAGTGTGCTGACAGGTCAAGGAAAATATGGGCATTAACACCATATCCCTTATGTGCCTGTAAGACACATGACTTCTTCAGTGTTCCAAGTTCCTGGGTCATGCTGAATCAGAAACCCAGTCACCAGGATGAAGTACAGTCTTCTCCAAATCCTCCCAGCAGCCCTCCCCTCCCCCCAGCTTCCACCTTAGGTCTGAGGCCCTGTGGCCATGTCTGGTTGTGCAGGTCTGTAAAAAATTGGGCACTCTTGAAGTCTGCACTCCGCTTCTACATGGGCATTCATCTTGAGTTGGTGGAGATGGCTCAGCAGCCTGCAGTGGCCAGTTCTTAATCAGAGCAAGGTTGTTACTTCCTTTGTAGCTGGTGGATTGGATCTGGTTCAGTGCTTTCACTGGCCCCGTCCACAGAGGCAAATCTGATTTTCTGGTAACAGCCATCGAACGATGTCACGCAGATGACACAAGCCGCCTAGCGCTTGAGAACCACTACATTCAGGATTATGGGGTGCTAGAACCACACGGTTTGAACTCGTTATTCAGCTACACATAACATTCTCCTCTTCAACAATCATAATCCCTCTTCATTAAGTTGCACTCCCTTCTCTCTTGTTACACATAGTTCAGAGCCTCCTCACAGCATCAGATTACAATCCCTCTGCCCCAACTATAATCATCTATTTCACCTTCTTCTGGCTAGGTTAACATTGTATCACTCTCTCTCCTCTCCACCCACCACCCTCAGTTATGACCCACCTGTCACAAGTCTCCATTTAAACATTCCCTATGCTCCACCAAGCCCATTTTTGAACAAGCGTACAAGCCACATCTTCTTACAGGTTACAGCTAAGTGGTCTATTCATTTTTTTTTTAAACGTAGCATTCATCTGAATCTATACTTTGTCTCTTCTCTCTATTTCTTCGTCCTGTATGTTTTTGTATGATTAAGGCTTACACCGAAATGTCACAACTTTGTAATTGTTAAGTAATAAAGCTGTTCCTAGTTTTTTCCTAGTTTATACATTTTGGTATCATAGTTTATACATTTTTGGTGTCACAGCTTTACTGCAGTGGTTTGTGTATAGTTGTATACTTATGCACTAATTATCGTGGCTCAGTGCTTGTACCTAACCTCTTGCCCCACAGTTAATCATAGCGGTTTCCCATGATGCTTCGATAACTGCACTTGAGTGACAATTTGGTTATCCAGGCTTGTGAACCGGAGACCCTTTTCTCCTTTCTATTGGTGATCCTAGTTTGCAGGTTTAGCTTTGACTCACATGATCACTGTGATGTTGGAGCAGTACGAAATTTAATTTCTTTCATGCCGGGCCTTCAAGTAATCCGCTATAATCCACACCTAATCCAAGACGGTGTCTGCTTTCCAGCCTCTTCATAGCTTCAGCCAATAAAAAGATCCTGCTGTCAGTTCCAGGCAGTGAACACAACTACTTATCTTTATAATTTTGATTAATTTGAATATGGTATGCATTATTTGAAAACAGTAATGTAAATCTTTTATTTTTTTTGTTTTTCTTCAAAGGCACTGGGAAGTTGTTGAAATTAGCAGATTCATAGTTGTTATAATCCTTTTTTCATTTAATTGTATAATATAGTTGGCAGACAGTCTTGCCTTCTCTGGTGTAGTCATTGTGAAAAATTTTAGAATTTTTATTTGACATGTTTTCATGCCTTCATTATGTTCTGTGCTGTTGGTTGTTGACATGTGTGCTGTGCTGACAGTCGTTGACATGTGTGCTGTGCTGACAGTTGTTGACATGTGTGCTGTATTGACAGTTGTTGATCATGCTTTTCTGTTTTATGGTCTTTGGTGTTTCAGATCAACTCAGTTGTTTTTATTTTCTCGTGCCCCTTGCTCAGCCCAATCTGATAGCTTTCTTTTGGTGCTTCTTTTTCCTTTTTCTTTTCCTTTTCCATTGAGTTTTCAAGTAAGTTAGAGTGGGCACTACAGCTCATATCTTGTTCATTATTGTGTCTTGGAGTTTTTGTCTGTATTGTCTTATTATTATGATGTACATCTGAGCTGCAGTTCTAGGGAACATTTCTTTTTTTCTGTTTCTTTTTTTCTTTCAAATATATAAAGCAGGAGGAAGAGAGAGTAGCAAACAATAAAATCCAAATGTATACCAGAATAAATGACACCAGCTACAATACACAACGAGGAAGATGGTAATATACAGTGCAAGAAAAGCTATCAGGTTATGGATTAGACTGTAAAAAGAATGATGGCAGAGCAGGTATTGAGGTAGAGTGGGTGAAGCACTTCAGAAAATAGGAATTACAAGATGAAAAATATAAAGAATCATAGAAAACAGATGTGCCGATGCCTGTTTCAGTCAGAGAAAAGCTGTACGAGAATGTACACAAACTCAATAAGTGAACACTGAAGAAAAACCATATTGTACACAAACTCCAACTGACCACTGTTTGAAGAAAAGCCATATGAGGATGTTCACAAACTCTAGCCGACCACTGTCTGAGGAAAAGCCATATGAGGATGTACACAAACTCTAGCTGACCACTAATTACTTCAGAAGTCTGCAAGTTGACATCTAAAAATGATCAAAGAAGAAGAAAGAATTATAAGTCCAGGTCAGCTGAAATATTTATATCTCTGCCTTATGTACATCTGTCCATGATGAAGTTGGTGATGTTAAATATACTCTGGGGAAGCAGCCATTACTCCTTCAGCCATTACTCCTTCAGCCATTATTCCTTCAGCCATTATTCCTTCAGCCATTATTCTTTCAGCCATTACTCCTTCAGCCATTACTCCTTCAGCCATTATTCCTTCAGCCATTATTCCTTCAGCCATTATTCCTTCAGCCATTACTCCTTCAGCCATTACTCCTTCAGACATTACTCCTTCAGCCATTATTCCTTCAGCCATTACTCCTTCAGCCATTATTCCTTCAGCCATTACTCCTTCAGCCATTACTCCTTCAGCCATTATTCCTTCAGCCATTACTCCTTCAGCCATTATTCCTTCAGCCATTACTCCTTCAGCCATTACTCCTTCAGCCATTATTCCTTCAGCCATTACTCCTTCAGCCATTACTCCTTCAGCCATTACTCCTTCAGCCATTACTCCTTCAACCATTATTCCTTCAGCCATTACTCCTTCAGCCATTACTCTTTCAGCCATTACTCCTTCAGCCATTATTCTTTCAGCCATTACTCCTTCAGCCATTATTCCTTCAGCCATTACTCCTTCAGCCATTATTCTTTCAGCCATTACTCCTTCAGCCATTATTCTTTCAGCCATTACTCCTTCAGCCATTATTCTTTCAGCCATTACTCCTTCAGCCATTACTCCTTCAGCCATTATTCCTTCAGCCATTACTCCTTCAGCCATTACTTCTTCAGCCATTATTCTTTCAGCCATTACTCCTTCAGCCATTATTCTTTCAGCCATTACTCCTTCAGCCATTACTCCTTCAGCCATTATTCCTTCAGCCATTACTCCTTCAGCCATTATTCTTTCAGCCATTACTCCTTCAGCCATTATTCCTTCAGCCATTACTCCTTCAGCCATTATTCTTTCAGCCATTACTCCTTCAGCCATTACTCCTTCAGCCATTACTCCTTCGGCCATTACTCCGTCGGCCATTACTCCTTCAGCCATTACTCCTTCAGCCATTATTCCTTCAGCTATTATTCTTTCAGCCATTATTCCTTCAGCCATTATTCCTTCGGCCATTACTCCTTCGGCCATTACTCCTTCGGCCATTACTCCTTCGGCCATTACTCCTTCGGCCATTACTCCTTCGGCCATTACTCCTTCGGCCATTACTCCTTCGGCCATTACTCCTTCAGCCATTACTCCTTCGGCCATTACTCCTTCGGCCTCAGAGTATTCCCTCCCTCCGCCCCTGCACCCCCCCCCCCCCCCCAAGCACATGCTGTAATTGACAGATTTCAAAATATAATGTTATTCTCTGTTTCAGTTGGGAAAACTTCCTTGATTACCCGCTTTATGTATGACAGTTTTGACAATACATATCAGGTAATGTTTGTGGTCCATTGTAAGGGTTATTGTTATTATTATTCTGTGTTCGTTTTCACATTCTTAGCCACCTCTTTAGCTTGATAAAGAAAAAACTGTAATTAATTGATTTAAAAATAAAAAAAATTATGGGCAGTCACTGATTTACCATGATTTATAAACAGTAATGTGACAGAATATCTCACATGAAACTTAATAGAACATTTTGCGTGAAGCAACAAAGCAGTTGAAGGATGCTTGCAGATATGGTGTTTGGCTGAATATTAAGAAATTTCTGGCAGCTGGATTCCTGATAGCAACAGCTGAATGAATGGATGGATAAACGAGCGAGCGAGCGAATGAATGAATTAATTACATTCTGCTCTTTATCACTCCATCTTTCATTCTTCCTCCACACTCGATTTAATATAGGTGGGATGAGGTAAAGTTCTGAAGGCAACAGGAAGACTCTATAGGTAGTTAAAGAGGTACAAAGACACAAAGTTGGAAAATATGAGCAAAAATGTCTCTCGGTGGTCCTTGTTTCAACTAACCCGTTAATATGTCTGTTTATTTTTCACAGGCTACTATAGGGATTGATTTCCTTTCCAAGACAATGTACCTCGAAGACAGAACGGTGGGTGAATTTTGAAGATAGTCTTATGTTTGTGTTCTTCTGTTACTGTTAACTATGTTGCTCTTTTAATAGCCCTCTAAGTTACAGCAACGTTAACATCAGTGACGGAATATTTGAAGTTTTTTTCTTTAACAACAAGTTATTAGAAGAGATGTTGTAATTCAGTAATGCTTGTAGAGTTTTTAAGGAAAAAAAAAATCATAGCTTCTTTGTTTTTTTTTCTTTCCCTCCCATCACATTGTAACAGGTTACAACTGTTAGTGTTAAAATTAAGACATTTTACTTGCGTGTACGTGGAGCAAAATAAGGCATAAAAATGCTTGAACTAAAATGTACATATAGCATATTAGTTATGTTAAAACTAACAGTCAGGTCTTATGGCAGTATGTTCTTAAAGATTTAAGAGATGTCTGTATTGTAGAAGATCCGTAGGCCAGTAGTAGCAAGTGTCCAGCAGTGTAAGATATATGTGTTTCCAGTGGCATTGTACTCTAGGACTGCTCTGGGCTTTGGGGTGGAGGGGGGGAGGGGTTTCGGGGTTACATTTCAGATGAAAGTGAACATGAAATTACATCATTTTATTACAGCTAGGATAGACATACATATTCCTTACCAGATAATGTTGGTGGTTATGTTTCTCATTCTTATACAGTTCCTGGTGTTTTCAGTCAGGTCAAATGCTTTTCTTTTTCTGTTCAGTTTGGGTAGTCCACTCTCTCTCTCCCTCCCTGTCTCTCTTTCTCCATCCTTCCCTCTCCCTCTCTCTCTCTCTCTCTCTCTCTCTCTCTCTCTATGCATCGGTCCTTCACTGTCTTCTTGGTTGTCTCCCGTGTCAGTCTTTTGATTACCAGCATTTTCTCTGCTGTACGTCTTTGTGTCTCTTTCGGTTGTGCCATGATTCTCTTACCCTGCAGAGTCCACATCACACTTGTTTGCGGTAAAGATCCATTTGTCATTCACATGCAATCCGTTGCCACCTTCTCCTTTCAGTGATTATCAGCAGTGGTATCATGCCTGTTTCTCTTAACAAGAGATCAGTACTTGTGTTATTTGTCCAGGAAGTTCCTTTCATCTGATGTAGACACTTAGTTTGGAAGGTGTCAAGTTTATGTGCTGTTGTCTGTGTCATTTTCCAGCATTCACTCCCATATAGTAAAACAGCTAAAACATTGCTTTTGAATATTGTGTATTTGGTTTTCTGGGTTATTTTTTTGGGCCTCCAGAAGTGGCTGAGTGCAGCCCAAGCTTCTCTGACCTTTATTTTTATCACTTCAGCTTCTTTACTACAGGCTCCATCTGCTCTTTATAGTACCACCAAGGTATGTGAATTCCTTGACTTATTTGACTGGCAAAGAGTTCGCAGTGATTGGTCTGATGATTTCAGCAGTTTTGTTTCAATAGATTGGTCTTGTTGTGTGTTCACTCGTAGCCCAATATTTCTTGCATTTGTTTGTCGACCCATTTTCTTTTGCATGTTGTTGTGTCTGTTTGAGAGTAGTATTATGCTGTCTTCAAAGTCCAGGTTTTCTGATGTTGATGTTAGTGAGCGCTAGACGCCTCTGTGTCGGTCTTCTGTTGTTATAATTACAACTGTTTTCCACTAAAGTGTCTTTTTTTCACTAAAGTAGCAAATAGTCAAACACATCGGTCATCTCCATTGAGCTTATCTGAAAAGGATGCTGAACACAGAGAAAGAACCACATGAAAACACTTGTATATCTCATTACTTGGTACCAAGATAAAGAGTAAAACTTTTAGGTTTGGGAATAGTCAGGTTTTTTTTTTTCTGAAAGGGATTTTTGGTGTTGGCCACCTGTGAATATGGAAAAAATTTGATTACAGGTTATGAATTTATATATAAAGGTGATTGAATGAGTGCATGATGTTTCCTTTCTCAGATAAGGCTACAGCTGTGGGACACTGCTGGGCAGGAGAGGTTCCGCAGTTTGATTCCCAGCTACATTCGTGATTCATCTGTAGCGGTCGTTGTGTACGACATCACAAGTGAGATAACGCAGTTGTTGTCATTTGCTTATTAGACGTGAGATTCCGTACAGCATGACTAGTTTTAATTGATTGTATTATATTACTATATTTAATTGTTTGTAATGTTTGTATTGTTATTCCCATGCATATAGTTCTTTTCTGTTAGTTGCTGATTTTTTTTCCTGCCCCCTTCACACCGTGACCCTTGGAATGGTCTCATATCTTGTAGCTGTGATGTCCTGTTTTGTCATTCATCCATCAACAGTCATGGATGCAGTATAATCCAGTGTGTCTTGCTGTGTAGGTGGATGTTCTCCATATTCAAAGGCAGTTTGTCCTTGGCACGGTGTGCTGAGTACCCAATTGTGCAACTGAGTCTGTTGGAGAGTGTTGGCATGGTTAGCTGAGCGGCTAGGTGTTCAGTTTACTAATCTGATAGTACCAGGCTCAGTTCCCAGCAGCGGGGGGTTTTTTTTTTTTTTAGTACCGCCACACTGAAAAAGGCCCTGGGGTTCACCCAACCTCCAAAAATAGATGGCAGAGAAATCTGGGAAAGTAAATGTGGCCAGTTGTGATACTGACCACATACTTTCATGATCCTGGAAATACAGGCCTAACACCATATCCCCAGTATGCCTTAGTGGCATGGAAAAGGGAGTTTTGCCTACTTACTATAGCTGTTGAAGACTGATGGGTTGGAAATGAATCCAGAGCTTTCATTCTGAGACTGTTGGGTTACTTTATTGGATGGCAGTTGCTTCGTTGATCATCACAAAGGGACAAGACTCAACAGACAGAAATCCTCAAATTATTGTTATTGTCATTATTATTTCATATTATTTTCATCTAGCATGCTCATTAATTGTTTAGTCTATGACTTTGTTAGCATTTTTCTGAGGAAGTCAGTGACTTCATCTGATCTTTCTTGTTTGTTATTGTTAATGCATTTCTCTTTGGGAGAGGAGGTGGCTGTAGTGTGTGATCTATCCAGGAGGCTGTGAGTGAATTAAACCTGGACAAAACCATGCCTTGTCTCAGAGAGAGTTTATCTAGTAAAAGACTGGTCAAAGGATTAAGTATAAGAATAAGCAAGTCCTATTTTGATCTATTTTATTAAGTACATTGTGGGAATTGGCCAGTGTTGTTTTTATTAGCTTCACTCCAAGATTTAATCTGTTTCATAAGGTTCATTCCAGGAGTTGATCTATTTTATAAAGTCCGCTCCAGGAATTGGTTTGTTTTTTAAAGTCAGCTCCAGAAATTGGTCTGCATTTCTGAGTGCGTTTCAGGAACTGCCGAGTTTTCTTTGGCTCTTTTTCAGGAACTGGTGATTTTTCTTTGGCTCTTTTTCAGGAACTGGCCAGTTTTCTATGGCTCTTTTTCAGGAACTGGCGAGTTTTCTTTGGCTGTTGTTTAGGAACTGGTGAGTTTGCTTTGGGTCTGTTTCAGGAGTTGGTCTGTTTTCTTAGGTTCCATTCCAAGAAATAAAGAGAGCTAGTGTTTAACTCCAGTCTCGTATGATACCAGGAGCATCAGTATCACAGTTATAGTGATAAGCAAGAACATTAACACTGTTCTTAATTAGTGAATGTTTTGGTTTCCTTTCATTTGGTAATTTGTTCATAAATTTTTCAATAATAATTTCTCATCCTTTAATAGAGTATTTTGTGTCTGAAATATATCACCAGTGAAATCCTGTTTTTCAGATGCAAATTCCTTCCACCAGACATCAAAGTGGATTGATGATGTGCGAACAGAAAGGGGCAGTGATGTGATCATTATGCTGGTTGGGAACAAGACAGACCTTTCAGACAAGAGGTAGTATGGATGATTATGAGAGACTGATTATTAGAAAATGTCATAAACCAGTTAGTTTAGAGTGTTTTAACTGATCATTAATGAGCAGTGTTAACTGGGTAGCAAAGCATTATTTAAATTAATTAGAAACAGGCAGAAGTGTATGGTACAGCTTTATGAAAACTGATAGAAGAAAGGAAGGAGGAAAGGAAGGAAAGTTAGCAGTAAGGAGTAGGAACGGTAAAATGATTCTGATAGAAAACAGTAGCAAGCCATTATTTCAGCAAAATTGCCTCTTTTCAAGGTAAGGTAAAGGTAATCCTGTCATGCCTTAAAGGCATATAGGGATATGGTGTTAGTGCCAATATTTTCCTTGACCTGTCGGCACACTAGAGGGTGATATGGTCAGTATCACGCCTGGCTGCCTTTCCTTCCCTGACTCCAGAAGAAGTTGGGTACCCATTTCTACAGCTGGGTGACTAGGGTGTCTCCGGCCGGATTTGAACCCCCCAACCTTCACCATGAGAGACCAGTGCACTAACCACTTCGCCACTCAGACACTCTCTCTTTTCAAGGACAACACATGCAAAGAACTTATATGTGGCCCACTTTCTCTGAGGAGACTGGGCAGACTATGAAATTAATTAATGCGGAGAACGATAGTCTTCAGCAGATATTTTAAGTGAGATAGCACAAACTGTTTTAGGCTGGTCGTTTGTGATTGTTATACTCTGAATCGCCAAGGATGTTTTTTTAGTCTGGTCTTTAACAGATATTACAAACAGGTTAGCACAGTCTCTTTTAGACTAGTCTTTAGGAATATTTCAAAACGAATTAGCATGAGCTGTTTTAGACTGCTTATTAACAAATATTGCAAATGAATTGGTGCAGTATTTTGGATTGCTCACTGAAGAATGTTATAAAGAGACTAGCGTATACTTTGGATTTCCAGTTGGTGAATGTCACAGACCATTTCATATTAATCTGTTGAAGTTTGTTAAAGAGGTTCATTTTAAATTATTTAGAAGAAAGTTCATGTAGAAGTTTAGACTAACTGTAAAGAAGGTAATTTCTTTTTTTTAAAAAATATTATTGATGATTTTAAGGTTCTTCTTCCACCAAGACCGCCCCGTGATTCTACTGAATTTTCTCCCATGGTCCTCAGTAGGTCCTGTGGTCCCCGAAAGGACCACACGAGATCCCCAAGAGGATCACAGGAGGTTCAGAGTATTGCAGGGCTTGTGCCTGTATTCTTGGTGGGTCTCAGAAGCGGGATTGCATGACACCCTGGTTTTCGTTGCACCAGTTTAATCTACAGTTGGACTTTCTCACCGGAAAACCTTGACGTGTTTTGGATATCAGTATATCCCCACTGGGTGAGAGGTGGTTGCCCATCCAGTCCAGCGTTGGACTTTCTCACCGGAAAACCTTGATGTGTTTTGGGGTACCCATATTTCCCCACCGGGTGAGAGGTGGTTGCCCATCCAGTCCAGCGTTGGACTTTCTCACTGGAAAACCTCAGCGTGATTAGGATACACATACATCCCCGCTGGGTGAGAGGTGGTTGCCTATCTAAACTGCACTGGTCCAATGTGTCTGACTTCAGCATTTTGCGGTTGTGGCCGCAACCCTTCCTAGTTTTGACCAGGGCGGAGCTTTTGTCCAGGAGGACGAATCCTTGCCACAGTGAGTTTCACTCCTGGGTTGAGCTGGTTTAAGCATATTATCCCAGTATGGGCGTGTTTGGGATGTGACCAACCTCTAGAGTGGAGGTACTGTGACTTGAGTAGCCATCAAATTTCACCCCTGGTTTAAGCCGGTTTAGACTTATTTTACCAGTATGGGTGTAGAACGGACATGGCCGGCCTCTAGAGCAGAGGTGCCGTGGTATGAGTAGCTCTCGCCACGAGACTACTGGACATACTGATTAAGCTTCACTTTATCATTTCCATCACCTTTTTCACATCGGTGCCGCATGGCAACCCTGATTGCTTTTCTGCATTTTCTTCATTGGCCTGGAGGAGTTTCACTCCACGCGCAGCATTCGAAGAGTCTTGCCAGCAGTGTCTTAACCCCTAAGGTTAAGCCGGTTCAGGCAGTTTGCCCGATATGAGTACGTGGGATGTGGCTGACCTCTAGAGCAGAGGTGCCATGATTTGAGCAGTCCTGACCTCGAGACTACTTCACTTACTCCTTTCTTTCACCTTTTCCACAGTGCCACACGGCAGACTATAATCGCACCTTTCTTCACTGGCCAGGAGGAACCCCACTCCACGCACGGCAGCTGAAGAATCTTGCAAGCAGCGGTAGATGAGCTACCAAACATGACTCTCATCTACCTGAAACGTCTGGTTTTCAGGCCCTTTCTCCTGTCAGTTTAAATAGTTCTACCACTAGAAGGCCAGGAGCTGGACTTGACTCTCAGAGGCTATTTGAGACACACGGCATTGGATTGGAGAGCATATCCTCCACCCCATCTCCGGCAATAACAGTCCTTAGAACCAATTTTAAAGTTAAATTGTAGCTTCTGAAAAACTTCATATCATTTATCACAATTTTCTCGCTGCTGGTGAGATTCTTCAGCTGCTGTATGTTGAGTGAAACTCCTCCCAGCTAATGAAGAAAAATGTGATTAGGGTGAAAGAAAGGATTAAGTGAAGTAACCAGTAGTCTCGAGGTCAGGACTACTCAAATCAAGGCACTTCTGCTTTGGAGGCCGGCCACGTCCTGTATACACCCATACTGGGGCAGATTGGCTAAACTGGCTTAAGACACTGCTGTTGAGATTCTTCGGCTGATGTATGTGGGGTGAAACTCCTCCTGGCCAATGAAGAAAATGCGAAAACGCGATTAGGGTTGCCGTGCGGTGCCGCTGTGAATAGGTGATGGAAAGGATAAAGTGAAGATTAATTAGTATGTCCAATACTCTGAACATATTATGGTCCTCTCAGGAATCTCTTGTGACCTTCTCGGGGACCACAGGATGACCACCAGACCAATCAAGGACCACAGGAGTAAATTCAGTAGGATCACGGGGCGGTCTTGGTGGCAGAAGCGAACAAAGAAGAAGAAGAAGAAGATCATATTTTCCTAGACTGACCTGTTATTCATTTTCACCCATGCATCAGAGTTTGTGTAGAGTAACAGCTTATGTTTAAAACCAATTTTAAAATAAGGTTAATTACATACAGAATAATCGTTTCAGGTTAGTTATAAATCATGTAATAATTTATCCTTTAGAAACTTCAAGTGGAGGACTGAAGCAAAGCTGGCAAAAGAAGTTCAATAAAAGAGTTTTATGGTTTATAATTTGAGTCATCATCATCACTGCACTCCGGACATGTCCACAGGTGCTGGGGATTTCCCCCCCCAACTTGTCCATCAGCATCCTCTCGTTCCTGGCCATGCCAGTCTATAGTCCCAGCTCTCTAAGTCTAAGCAGCGATGTGGATTTGCTGCTCTCAGAGTCATTCATTCTGCCTATCTCTCCGAGCGCGTTAACAATATCAGCTTCATACAGTGGTTGTCCATCTGCGATGATGGAAGAGCCAACCAGCATATCAGCTCTCTCATTTCCATGGATGCCTGTGTGTCTAGGGACGTAGGTGAAGTTAACTGTGAATCATTGATTTCTACAGTGACTCGAGCCATTGCCTGCGTACAGAACCTGCCTCGACCTGCAGGGTCATGCTCATTGAGTTACTTAGTATGCAGACATGGACGTAGCCCTGTGACTTCAGTCGCTCGAGTGGTTTCATCACCGCCATCATCTCCATCAGCACCTCCATCATTATGCAACTTTTTTTTTTTTTTTACCTTTTTTTTTTGTTTGTTGACTTTTTTACTTTTCAGAAATGTTGAGATATTGGTCTAGCTGCAGGGTCAAACTGTGATGTAGATTTGCTTGTCCCTTTCTTCATGTACCGTTCCATGTTGAGGGGAGCAAATAGACTTCTTGAAAGGCCTCAGCGGTTTGCTTTGTATCTTTAAGGTTCCTGTTACCTTCTCCATCCACCTTCCATGTGGATGGCCTCTCCTTCATTTTTCTATTATTCTTAGTATACGTGCTTTCTGTGCCAGTACTGTCTGCAGTTTGCATGCTTCAAATAGTCTCAGCAGTGATAAAGAAAAGAATCTGCATATGCAAGCCACCTGATGAGAAGAAACAAGCAAGCCATCAAATTGAAAACATCTGGAAAAAGAAAAAGAGGCAGACCTCGAGAGACCCTAAAAAGAACGCTGACAAGAGAGGCTAAAATGATTGGCATCAGATTCCATGATAAGACTGAGAAGCTCACCAACAGTAGAGACTCATGGTGAGACACACTGCCAGTCATATGTGACGCATGACAGCCCAGGAAGGATGTAAGAATGTTAGAAGAACATCTGCAGTAGTTGTGTAAAGTGGCCAAAGCATTTGACCTGTTGTTTCTGGTTTAGTTTACTGCTGGTGTGGATTTATGTTGGTGTACATTTTATTTCTTTGCTGCTTCAGTTTTTCATGTTTTTTATGTAACTCAGGCAAGTGTCTACAGAAGAGGGTGAGAGAAAAGCAAAAGAATTAAATGTGATGTTTATAGAGACCAGCGCCAAGGCAGGATACAATGTCAAGCAGGTCAGTTGCTGTGTTGTTTGGAGTTCACACCCTTGATTCTATTTATAGATATATATTTTTTTTCCCCCATTTTGAGAATGTCTTTGGAACTCTGCATCATCTAAAACATTTTATACATTGCAAGACAGTCTCTTGCTGAATTAGATCTCTGTTGTATATTGTACATTACATTGAAAGTTGTATTGGTTCTAAAATGGAAGACTAATCAGCTTTAAGATGATTTAATCTTATGTGTCCATATTTATTATATATATTGAAGATTATTCTAATTATTGCCATTATCTTTCTCTTGTTTATTTCTTTATTTGTTAGTTTTTTAAAATTTATTACTGGAGATATTCAGACCATTTCTAATCTTGTTGGTGTTTCTTTGAATCTTAATAGAGATATTCATATCATTTCTACAGTCTTGATGAAGTTTCTTTGAATCAGATCATTTCTACAGTCTTGATGAAGTTTCTTTGAATCAGATCATTTATACAGTCTTGCTGAAGTTTCTTTGAATCTTAATAGAGATATTCAGATCATTTCTACAGTCTTGCTTATAGAGATATTCAGATCATTTCTACAGTCTTGCTTATAGAGATATTCAGATCATTTCTACAGTCTTGCCTAAGTTTTATGTATCTTAATAGAGAGATTTTTTTATCGTATGTTTTTTTTTTGGGGGGTCATAAATTCTAATAGTTGTTTTCACTCTTTTTTTTTTTTTTTTGACCTTTACAATTCTCTCTCTCTCTCTCTTTAGTTATCTTAAGCTGCTCTTACAGACACCGAATACAATTAATTGTTTTCTGAATAGTCCCGAAAATTTTGTTTAGTAGATAGTCATTTATAATGTATGTAGTTACTTCTGTACTGAGTGAATGTTTAAGAGTGAAACGTAAATGTTATATTTTATTTTATGTCTCTCAGCTTCAATGTTAGTTATGTTTGTTATATGAACAGCATATTTGTAGAATGTCTGGAATAGAGTGAAAGATGTATGATAAAGGGCAGAATGTCAGATGGGCCTGCGTGCCCAATTCTTAACCCTTTTGAAATAAAGATCAATCAATCAATCAAACAATCTCTCTCTTTTAAACTTCACCCATTTTTATCACCTCATCTTACTTTGAAAAATCATCAGTGATGCTTTCATACCTCGCTCAAAGAAAGGATTATGAAGTCTTTTGGGTAGATAGTGACTTGAAAGGCACAGAGATGGTTACCTCTGGGCAGAGTCAAGAAGACAAAGAAATACATGTCACTGGCCAGACAAGAGTGTAAGGTTTCTAAAAAGAGGTTATCCACCAGACTTACAGAATGTAAGGAGACAAACAAAAGAGGTTATCCTTTGGGTAGATAAAATATAAGGAGATAAAAAAAAAAAAAAAGAGATCATGCATTGGGTAGACAGAGTGTAGGGAGACAGAAAAAGGGGAATCATCCATTGAGAAGACAAATAAAGGGAGACAAAAAGAAACCCACCTTGCAGAAAATATTAAGATTTTTCTGTATAACTTGGTCTTCTGTAATGACTTTTATAACTTCTAGTCTCTGCACTTGTTATGTCAATCCACACTGACCCACTTAAAAACTTCCAAATGAAACTTTTAGCTAGCTTTGGAAATAACTTCTGAGAAATGGCACTTTCATTATTTCTAGGTGTAAAATTTCAGTCGTAAAACAAATAGAATATGCTTGTTTCTTTTTTTCTGTCCATAATTAGTGACTCTAGCAAACAAAATATTCCTTCTTAATTAGAGATTTCCATTTCCTGTCAGCTTTTCAGACGAGTGGCTGCAGCTTTGCCTGGAATGGAACAGAAAGATGACAAAAATACAAGTATCCTTTTCTGCATGGCCAACTTGCCTCTCGAAGTGTTTTTACTTGCATTTGCATAAGTGTTTATTTGTTTTTCATGGATGTTGAATATGGTTTTCCATGATACGTAAATACAGTATGTGGTAAGTTTTTGTTACAGGTGTCATTTTTGACTGATGACGTCAAGATCAGTTAGATGAATCTGTTTCCAGTGGAGCTGAATTTTATCTTGATGATCGGGGTAATGGTTGGTTGGTTAATGTGGTTAGTTTTGACTTGTATAAGGTGAATCATCTCCATACAGGTGAAATTTTTAATTTGGGTCACATCAGACAGGTGGAGTAAGGGTTGGTTGGTCAGCAAGGTTAAACACTGAATGTATGGAGTGAATTGTGTCCGTTTGTTTGAATGTGATCTCTATTATTGAACTTTATCCCATTCGTGAGCAGAATCAGAGGTCAAGGTTGGTTGGTTAGTTAGCAGTGTTAAACATTCACTTGTATGAATTGTTTTTTTTTTTTTTTTGTACTTGTTAAACTTTATCTGAGTGACAGCTGTTGTCACCACTCCACTTTCTTTCTTTCTTTCTTACTTTCTTTCTCCCTCCTTCCCTCCCTCCCTTCCTTCCTTCCTTCCTTCCATCCTTCCTTCCTTTGAGTATCAGGTTTTTTAAAATCTATTCATCAGCAGCTTGGCCTCTGATCTTCTTCCTAATTCACACATAGTGACATTTGGTGACAGTTTTGTCCACAGTTCTTCCATATTTGTGATCTTTTTAGCACCCAAATTAATAACATTTGTCTTCACTTTAACTTGTATCATTTTGGTGCATCATATTTGATTCTAGGTGATCTCTGAGTAAAGTTTGTTATTCTGTTAAACATTTCTGACAGATGACCTAGTTATCTCTGTGTTGATATATTTTTGGTGTGTTTTTACATTCATGTGAGCTGTTATTGTGTAATATTTGGATATGCCTGTGCTTGTTTTGCTTTTATATTTTTTGTTGTTTTGTGCGCCCCCCCACCCCATTATTAAATGCTTGTTTCATTTGTTTTGTATAGGTGTGTACATTTTTGGTGTAGGTGTGTAGTCCACCTTATATGGAAGGCATGCACACTTCATGTAAAACCACATGTGTGTTATACGTGCCATGGTGATGTTTTAGAGTGTTATGTTTTACTCTTATATGATATCATATTAATGTTATATGAAACATTCTGTGCCAGACAGATGAATGCACCATAGTGATGTTGTTCTTTTCTTTGTCCGTCTGGCACATTCCTCATATGTACGTGTGCTTGAATTAAATTTGTGCACATACAAGACATACAAATGCACTTATATGTTGTATGGTGTATTTACGGTATGTATATATATACGTACTGTACTATACTGTATTTAAATGGCTTACAATGTATTAACCTCCTTGGCGGTTAATCCTGCTTGGTATATAAGTTTGGTTTTCCATGCTCAGATTGCTAGCCCTGCACAGTATATGGGGCGAACCTGGATTTGACCCAGTACACAACATTAAGCCCAAATAACATTCGGAGTAGCACTGTGTGGTGTTCACTATGTGGTGAATGAAATTCACGCATTTAAAAATAATTATGAGAACTCCTTAATTAATATTAATGAATGGGCAGGACCATCAGAGTGCTTAAGCAGTGCTTTCAGTGTGTTTTTTTTCCGCTGGTTACGTAACACAAAGGATATTAATATAGTATGTGATTGACTTGTTTCCAAACATATTAGGGCTGATTGGAAAAAAAAAAAAAGGTTACATATGCTATAAAGGAACAATCCCTGGGTACAAAGTGCATATGGAATGTTAAAAAGAAGAGCTAAAAAAAAACAAAAGGGACCAGTGTCTGGTATAATGGAAAAAAAAAAAAAAGCTAGAGTGAAAACTCATAGTTGTAACACAGGGATCAGGATTAACCTTCCCTTAATTCCCAAAGTGGTCATAAAAAAATTAAAAAAAACAGGGTTGCCAAGCACCAACCACCCTAGCAGGGTGCCATCAGATTTTCCTGGATGTAGTTCCAGAACTTTGAGGATTGTAGGTGACACCCTCTGAGGTGTTAATGAAGTGTTATGTTTTGTTGGCCTCCGATAGCTGTCAGTTACCTACAGTTTTTTTTTTATCATGAACCATCCTTGACTGAACTCTCACCAGTGATGGAAGTGAAGTTGAAAGAAGCACCTGCCCCTCCCCCACCTCAGGATGGAGGCTGTTCCTGCTAGGTTTATTCGAAGAAGGCTTCTGTTGACAATCTGTCGGGATGTCATACTGTGAATGATCTCCGGGCCAACGTTTTTTTTTTTTATATCTTCTTGGAGCTGTCTGGACTGGCTGCCCCTTGCTCTGAAGGTTGTACCTGAAAATCCTCACCAAGACCCATTCACACCTCCTGTCTCATGAGGTGGTGTCGTCAGACTCTGTTTTGGCCTAGATGCTCTAATCTTGAAAAGCTGTTTTAGAATCGTGGAAAGCTTGAAGATGTGTAGTGCTCTTCATTTTACTGATAAAGCTTAGTTTCACCACGTGTTATTCTTTGTCCATGGAGTCGGAGATTGAATTTATGAAAATGGCCATAAAGTTGAATCATTTTGCTTAATTTTGCTTAATTTTTGTTTATAATTAATCAACCTTATCATTATTATTGATTGCATGCCCCATCCCCACCCCACTTTTTTGTTTCTTGCCAATATTCATCAGTGTTTCTCACATGCATGTGTAGTGAGTAGCACTTCCCCCCCCCCCCCCCCCCCCCCCCCCCCCCCCCCCCCCCCCCCCCCCACCCCCCCCCCCCCCCCCCCCCCCCCCCCCCCCCCCCCCCCCCCCCCCCACCCCCCCCCCCCCCCCCCCCCCCCCCCCCCCCCCCCCCCCCCCCCCCCCCCCCCCCCCCCCCCCCCCCCCCCCCCCCCCCCCCCCCCCCCCCCCCCCCCCCCCATATTACTGCTGTAGATTATATGAATAATTATATTCTGCTTATCATTGTCATCATCATCACCATCATCTTTTTCTTCTCCTCCTCCTTTCCCTTCCTCTTCTTCTCCTCCTCCTTTCCTTTCCTCCTCCTCTTCTTCTTCTTCTTCTTCTCCCATCTAATCTCTTTTAAGGCTAGTTCGTATTTGAGATTATAGTCAGTTCTTCACAATTGTTTAGCTCCTTGTACAGCAACTTAAGCCTGCCTTAAAAAACAAAGCACTTTTTGTGATGATGTTGTGCAGGATGTTGCAGCAAATTACAATCTGAAGTGGAGGCTTAATGAATCAGATTTCACATACAAGCAACAGCCCAGACTTCACATTTGTGCATAAAGTGAGGAAATTGATTTGTGCTCTATGTATGTTCTTTGAACTACAGCTCATGCCTCCAGTGTACACCATCTGTGAAATGCTGAGATGCATAGAGACAACATGCAGGGATGAATGTGAAGCAACTTGTCAAAGGGAACAAAAAAACTTGTCATAGGGAACCAAGAAACTGAAACACAAGGGACTTGTTTGAATACCTTTGTTTGTCCCCAGCGGTGAACAGGGGAAGGACACATGATGTTGATGCCACAAGATTTATTGCACTGTCATGAGCAGACAAAATTGATAGAACCTTACCTGTGAGCAGTTCTAAGTCCTAATACTTCCTGTAACGCTGTTGCCAGTTAGATACTTTGTGACTGATGAAATAGGTAGCATATAGTTAAGATTTCTATATACACAGTGAAAATTCTCTTTCAGAGTTCTTTTTTAAACGGTAACATCTCTCTTTTAAGTGTCATATGGAGTATGAAACTTCAGCCTGCTTTCTGTTTCTGTTAGCATGACTGTATTGGACCTTGATCACCATTCATACGTTGTTTTTCTGCGGTCACGTGCAGCATATGTAGCTAAGCTATACGGTCATGTACATTTCATGTTGTGGACCTGAGTTGCCATAGAAGCTGAATATATGCTACTTCCCAGAATCAAAACAAAAGTAGGATCTTGGCTCCTTTGAATTAACAGTGTACACACCCTAGGTGTATAAAACTGATATGCCTTTAGTTTTACTTTGTTTAAAGTAATGCATCCTTCGGTTATGAGTTCAGAGTTACAGAGTTAAATAGTAACTTAATCTGCAAAGTGATATTGCATGTTCGGCAGTTCATTTCCCAGGATTCCCTAGATTCATTATTAGGCTGAAATTTGATCCTTGAGTTCAAAAGGTTATACGATCAAAATCTCATTATAATGGACTTCAAGGGGATTGGCAAACTAGTCCGTTATATCCAAAGTCTGCTGTGTGGCAGGGACCTACGGACCTGGTTCATTATTACTGAGGCTTCGTTATAATGGGATTACCGTATCAACTTTTGAAAGTTAATTTAATAGTTTTAAAAAAAACCTGATAGGAGTGATAGCTAGCAGCTAGTCTTATCATTTCACTTTTTAGAGAATTTGCAGTTGAATGCAAGAATTCATTTCTCCACTTCCCAAATGGAAAATTAGGATCCCTAGGAAATACTTCTCATTAGCATGAACTCTTCCCAGCAGGCATTTTGATAAAACCAGTGGTAGTGATATGCTTTTGTTTGTTAATTTCTGCTGTGCTTTGAATGTTGTGCTCCTTAACTAAACCCCTGCAGTGCATGATGTTGTTCTAAAGCCCGAAGCCCCAGCAGAGCCTCAGACACAGGAAGGAGGATGCGCTTGTTGAAGACTGGTCACTGTTGCAAGTCGTCGCCTTCTGTCACACCACCGCTTTTGTTTTTATTTTTAACAAAGTTTTTTTTTTTCACGTTCATGATTGCATGTCATGTTGTTATTGATGATTTCAGTTTCTATAACATTGTCATTTTTGATTGTATAGTGCGGGGAAACTGAATGGTTTTGTTTTGTTTTTTTAAAAAAATATTTAACAAGTGGGGATCTAGAGGAACTAGAAGGGATTTTTTTTTTCTCTCTGTCTTCATTATAAGATTTGTACATGAAGCAGAAAGGTCTTCTTGTTTTATGTTGATCTTGAAAAAGAGGACAGTATTAGAAAATGTACAAAATGAAGCGGGAAGGTTCCATGAGTACAGAGGTTCTCAAACTGGGTGTCCATAGAATCCTTTCGGGGAATTCTGTGAACTCAAATGGGGTTAAAAAAAAAGATTTACTATTTTATTTTTGCTAACCCTAATTGATGTTTATGTTTTTATTTGATGATGATGATGATTGTAGACAACAGCTTACTTTATCTAACTTCCAGACTTTGAACAAAAGTAATTATTAAATTCAGTGAATCTCACTTTGTAGATTATATCACATCTTAAAAAAGTTAAATGTTAACGCAGAATTGTTGCCCTGAAAGTAACATTGTTATGATCGAAGCATAAAATTATTACACAGTAAGAAAGTAAAATTGCTACACTCCATAAAGGCAGAATTGTTACACTCAGAGTAAAAATACTGCACCCTAAAAAATAAACTAAAATGATTACACTTTGATGCAGTAAAACTAGGAAGTTGATAGTGCTGTATTGTTTTGCATGGTATGCTTTAATGCCACAGGCCAAATGTCTGTGTGTGTGTGTGTTTTTACTTCATGCATTGAAGAAGATGAAATTGTTACCATATTGCATTGTTGGGTGGTATTTAAATACTGTTGGTTAAAAACTCTTTGTTAGAGCTGGACTGGCTCTCTCTTCCTCTTGTTATTATCAGTACCATCATCATCAGGTGCCATGTCAATAGGTGCTGGAGGCGATGTTTCTTATATTCGTGCCATCCTTGATATTTCTAAACAAATTGGATTGTTTTCCAGATACTTGGTCACATTTTTTTTTTCCTCTCAACCTGCCTTCGAAAATAACTGTTTTTTTAAAATATGTTTTTGCCCTTTTCATAAATTCTTTAATGATTGTGGGGTTCCCAAGGTTCTGTCTTCTTGTAGCGCGTTCATAGAATTTCGAATTCCTTTTCCTTTTTGGTTGTAATTGGTTTTTAGACATTCCACAACTTCTCAGAGAATTATTTAGTTTATTTATTATTTTATTTTTTTTTTTACATCAGTCCAGGGTAGGGCCTAGATAAGAATGTTGTAAGGCAGTGCAAAAAAATATTATTCCCCCCCCCCCCTTTCAACCTAATGCCAACCCATACAGATTTTCCATTCTTTTTTCATTCACCATGGACCCCCCCCCCCCCCACACACACACACCAAAATGAGAGAAGCTGTGTAGTCCCTGGAGCAATGCACCTGCTGGATCCTGTGCAGATTTTTTTGGCCTGGTTCAGGGTATATGTTGCATCTTTCTTCTGTTTGTTGGTTCTTCGGGTCACATAAGTACAGTGTAATACTGGGGCTCAATAGCACTGTAATGCTGCGGGTTTTTTTTTTTTTTTTTTCATCACTGTTTGGGATGTTCTCTTATTTCCAAAACATTCAGAGAGTGAAATTCACAACTTTTAACTTCTGCCCTACCGTGAGTCATTTAAACAGCTTTCAAAAAATGAAATAATTTTAGTTGTATTGTTTTGTAGTGGACAGTTCATAAATTTAAATTGCTGCAAATGCTAAAAATAGGCATTGTGTGATTTCCCCTTAATACACCTTGGCAGTGATTTTTTTTCTTTCTTTTTAATTAAAAAAAAAAGTGTTTGTGTATTGGGAATGTTGTTTCGTAGGGCAAGAAGTGAATTGCTTTCAAAAATTTTTTGAAAGAGTAGCTACAGTCATATGGTTTTATTCTGTGATTGGAAGCTCACAGACATGTCATTTCATATTATGGTATTGTGGCTGTGATCTTTGATAACAAAAAATGTTCATGTGTCATGTTTTGTTTAGTAGAATTAAACCTGAAAGTTAAGAAAGAACCTCTGCCCCACAGAAAGAGTACAGATTATTTGTTAAATGTAATTTAAATTTGACCACACAGGGTGGAAATACATAATCAAGAACAATTCTTAAAGAAGGGTAAAAGTGGTATGGTTGAGTCTTATTTTATTATTTTCCAGAATGTACGATGGTTTATAGGAGTACCTGTCTAGTTATTGTTTCTTGCTGACGGTTGCTACAGTTTTTTTAATCTTCAGTGGTTTGTGTATTGTTCTTAATAGTCTGCCTGATTCCTCAGATATTCTGTTTTGTTTATGCACGCGCTGTGTATAAAGACCTTGCAATGCTTTCAGGTAAAGCTTGTCTGTTGTTTCCTAGATGTTTAACCTTTTTTTTATATCTGTCTGTAATTTTATTTGTGGTTATTCCATTATGTATCAAGTGGTATGTTTGTTTGAAACTTGTTGTAAATATACTCAGTATGGTGGCTTGGTATAGTACTGATAATAGTGATGATTAAAGCTTTAATCATGGATAAGAATTGGTGTGTTTCTCCAGGTAGCCGCCATTAAGGAAGGAGACTTCCAATATGAGATATATTTTCTGCTTGCTAAGAGAGACAAGAATTTTTCTTTGTTTTCAAACATGCCATACAGCAGTGGCAATCCAAACCTCCAAACGCTGGCATAATTTTTTATTTCGGGATCTTTATTTTAGCACAGAATACAACAAAGTCTCAGATAAATTACAATGTGATAGAGCACAGCGTTGTGTGGTTAGTCTTTGAAAAAATCGTTACACTGCAGCATGAAAGCCTCGCTTCCTGGTGGAAAAAAGTTAATATTACAAGTTATTTTTCTCAGTTATTAAGTTTTCGTTTATTTCTTTTAGTTCTCAAGGAACCATGAGCCATTGTGTACACATTATATAGCACTTAGGTTTTTAATCTTTTTCTTTAATGGACCTTGGACTTTATTCTTTCATAGTGAATTGTGGTAAGATATACTTTTCTGTGACCTCATTTGGCCATGCGCTAAGGAGACTCAGTTTTTCTCTGACTTTGTTTGGCCATGTGCTAAGGAGATCCAGTATTTCTGTGACTTTGTTTGGCCATTCTGTTTTTCATTATGCTTTCTCAGTATTCAGATAATTTTGTGAAATATGTGTAAGAATTTTAAAACTAAAGTAGTAATGGTCTGAATGAATTACTATTTCCTGTATAATTTTAATAGAATTTTATTTTTCTGTAATTAGCAGATAAAAGAAAACTTTGATATATGATTACAATTCTAAAACCTGGTTTGTATTACAGATCTTTGACAAAGGATGAGGAAAATGTTAGATTTATTTGCTTTTGTTCCACTTATTTTCTCTGTCATGCTTTTCTCTTTTTATACATTTTCTTTTTGTTACAATTTCTCTTCTGTGTGATTTTTCTCTTTAATTTCCATCTGGATGCAGCTCGAGTATCGGAGACATCTTTCTGAAGTGGCAGAGATGTAAATTCAAGTTTATTGCACAGGTTTGAAAACTACTGCATAGAAGCAAAGTTTTAGATTCATTGCCAGAGTTTGGGGACAACTGCTTTATGGCATTTATTAGTTATCTCCCTTTCAAGTTCTAGTGGTCAACAAGAACTGATAAATCAAAAAAAAAAGGATATAGTTCACAAGAGTGATACAAGCGAATGTCTATTAGAGTGTGTGTCATTGTAAATATCTGTTTTATAAGCACTGTGACATTGTATTTATTTATCTTTAATTATATTGACAACCATTATAAACTTTTGTGATGAAACTATGCAAATAAACATTTGACACATCGAGGAACCCTATGAGAGCTTTTTCTGTATGTTTTATTTGCTGTCTAGTAATTTGTTTTCTTTCTTTTTTTAAACTTTAGTCAGTAGCATTATGTACATATGTATGTATCTTTGCTAAATGTTTGTAAGAAAGAGATATTTGCATGATCTTTGTTACGCTATTTTGTAGTTATTATGTTGTATATGTGGAGTGTATGGCCAGTTGAGCTATATTTTTCAAGAATTACGTCGGGTTTCTTTCGGTGGAGTGTGTGATCAGACAAGCTGTCTTTGTCAAGATTCAGCATTTTCATCATCAGTTTTACATCAACATTAGGGACATAGCTCTTCAGTATATTTTCTTAATGGCTGTTTCTGTGTTTGTCTATGGAGTTATTATAGGTCTTTTTTAAAATTCAGTCCTCCACATTTTATTTCATTCTTGTGAGTGGAGGAAGCTTTGTATAGGACTGTGCGGTTGATGTGGCCACTCTATGGGGTTTACCACACCAGTTGATGTGGTGACTTTATGAGTCTGTCATACTATTTGATGTGGCCGCTGTATGAGGTTTACTATACTAATTGATGTAGCCACTGTATTGGTTTACCATACTAGTTGATATGGCCAGTGTATGTGGTTTACCAAACTAGTTGATGTGGCCACTGTATGTAGTTTACCATACTAGTTGATGTGACCACTGTATGAGGGTTACCATAATAGTTGATGTGGACACTGTATGTTGTTTACCATATTAAGTGATGTAGCCACTGTATGAGATTTACCATACTAAATGATATGGCCCAATGTATGAGTTTCTCATACCATTTGATGTGACCACTCTGTGATTCTATCATACCATTTGATGTAGCCACAGTATGGTATTTACCATACCCAAGGACAAGTCAGCTCACTTTCTGCGTCCTCCATTGTACTTTGGCTCTGTTCTCTGATAAATTTGTTGTACAAAAGGACTGTCAGCATCATAGCCAACTGTATGATCAGATGAAGAAGATATCTTGAAAGGAAGGCAGTTACAAACAAATGAGAACAACATGACAGTGAACCAGACTTCAAGCCATGCGCCAAACCTGACACATTATAGTACAGTATTCTTACAAAGATAATGGCGATGGTTGGGACATGTGCTCTGAGTGACTGACAAATCACTACCAAAAATAGCACCTCTTCTTCTTCTTTGTACGCACATTGACGATGGTGCGTGGTACCCTGATTTTTGCAGTGTGCTTTTTGTCTGGGTACATCCAACTTCAGCACCTTTCCTTGCTAGGGCAGACTGTGGTCTTGCTCGGACTGCCATGAAGACAGTGTGGCTGGCCTGGCCAAAACTTTGTTTTCCAGCCTCTGGTGGCTGTACTTAAGCCCCCTCCCCATGTCAGATCTAGTGTGCAACACTGGCTGGCCAGATGGCTTTGAGACAGTTCCTCAGAGACACTCTGATTTTGGGATGAGGAATCTAATGAATGCCTCAATGATATCCATTCCCCGCCACCTATAGTCTGCCAGCTCTGTTTTGTTTACATCATTCTGATAGCCATTGTTGTAAAGACATATAGGCTTGTCATGTCCTGGATTCATTGGCTTCACACCAGATTTCCCTCATCCCTGCTGGTGATCCCCATGTCCCCATCCGTCCAACAACCTGACAAAAATAACAATTACAATTAGTGTTGATTGCTGCAAGTTTCTGGGCTACAGAAATAGGTCAGGGTTTTTAAGCAAACAGATCTATGTTCCCTGTCTCACAAAGTCTATGTTAAGATAAGTGTGCTCTTAACACAGTTGTTCCCAGGGGGGAAAAAAATAGCACTAAGTTGGACACCACAGGGGAACAGAAGTAAGCGTAGACCAAAGGAGACATGGAGAAGAACAGCAGAGAGGATGTTGAGCAATAGAGGGCTCACCTGGGCAAGAGCAGAAAAAAAAAAGCAAAGGACAGGCCTTTTGTGGAAAACCCTTGTGGAAGCCTCATGTGCGCTGGCAACTTAAGGTTCAGAGAGAGAGAGAGAGAGAGATTCCTACAATGGTTTTCAATATAAGCAGTAGGAAGGAAGTATAATTTAAACAGTTTTGAACACTCGTTTTTAAATTTTGTTTCTTTTCTTCATCATTCCTTCATATATAGACAAAAGTTTCTCTCACTAAAGCAGGAGATCGTATCAAGTTTTCAACATTGCTGTAGAGTTTGTTCTTAGAGGGCTTGGGTCCAGCCAGTTTCTTTTTTGCCTGAGTGGGTTGTGTAGCAGGCAGGTCTGGAGGATGTGATGGGGTGTCTTTAGCTCTTTTCTGCAGGCCAGTTTTCAGCTTCTGGTATAGATGATGTCTCGGCCTGCAGTGTCCTGTTCTCCGTCGGAAGATTATTGCTTGATTGTTTTTTGAGAGTTTTTGCTCTTTGTCTGTAGTGTTCATCATCTATTTTTTTTGTTTTGCACCGTTGTTTTGTCCATTTAAAGTTTATTTGAAATTGATGTAGAAATTCTCAGTGTTGTAGCTGTTACTCATTTCAGTCTTTTTGTCAGATTCGCTTGTTTAATTTTATGCTGTTGTAAAACTGATTTGATAGTGCCACAAACATACTTGCATGTCATTGGCTATGTGTCTGTGCACCTTACGTAGTAATACAGAAAGTCCTTTAGAAATATGAGAATTATAATCTGTTTAAGCATATGTTAGTTTTAAAGGTAATAAATGTCACCATGCTACTTTGATATAAATCAGTTTTGAGATATAAAGTGTTTTAATATTACTGTTTTAGTGATAAATTTACTGCTCGGTAATTTTGAGATAAGGAACAAATGCTGAATAAGATTCCATTGAGTAGAAAGTTTAATCCTGACTTGCTGGATTGTTTGAATCGATTTTAAGAATTCGTAATAACTATTTTTTTTCGTTACATTTTATTGATTGTTTTTAATGTTTGCAAATGTTTTGTATGTGCCGGACTACTTAGCTAGAAGAATTATATATGTTATTGCTAAAATTGAAAAGAAAGAAAAAAGATGAGGAGAATTTGCAAAAAAATTTTGCATTCATTTTATGAAATGAAAGAATTAGAAATTTTGTTGTCTTGCTTTATATAATATGTAGTAATATGGTATGGTATGGTATGGTATGGTATGGTATGGTATGGTATGGTATGGTATGGTATGGTATGGTATGGTATGGTATGGTATGGTAAGGTAAGGTAAGGTAAGGTAGGGTGGAATAGAGTAATGTAGAGTAGAGTAGAGTAGACTTTGCAAAGCATGGTAATTTTCTTCATATAGGGAGGTACGTAAAGTATCAATTCTTCTCTCCCTCCACCTCCTGCCTGAAATGACCTCCTCTGCTTCTTCCATTCTCAATGTGGGTTGCGTTCAGTAGTATACCATTACAGTAACTATCTGACTTGTTGTTTCTGGATGTAGTGTAAGACTTGGTGTTATTCCAGCCTTTGCTATAATGGTGTCATTTCTGATTTGGTGTCATCTTGTTATGTTTAGTACTCTGGTCAAACATCTCATTTTTATGGCAATTTAGAACACAATTCTTTTGGAATCTTGTATTGAAATATGATTAATGATAGTCATTAAATGAGGATTTAAGAAAACAAAACAAAACAAAACAAAACAAAAAATAAAAACATGATCAGGTGTTGCCATACAAGAGAGCTGGAATAGTATTTCACCGCAACTGGTCTGTTGTTCTCCTTATCAACTGTCTAGACCAGTGGTTTCCAAACTTCTTAAACTTGCGTACCCTTCAGTAGCCTATTTCCATAAATTGTACCCCTTCATATTAACGGAATTGTTTGTTACTATTATAGTTGCTGCTATATTAATCTGTGTTTTATCAACTCCCTCTCTAAACATCCTGTCACATACCCCAAAGAGAATGCATACCCCAGGTTGGGAACCACTGGTCTAGGCTGTTCAGACTTTCCTTCATTTTTGTTTTTGTTTGTTTGAAGTTTTGTCTAATAATATCTATACTTTTAAGATTTCCAGTAACTTCTTGATAATTGCAGAATATCTGATATGATAATTTCCTGAGTTTTTTGGTTTATAGCTTTCAATATAGTAGAAGATTACACTGTCTTAGGAGATAACACAAACTGGAGGAGTACACAACATGTGGAGATGACAGTTGTTGGAGTACACAACATGTGGAGATGACACTTGGGATAGCACAGAATATGGCTATAACAGAGAATACACAGTGTGCAGAGATGACACTTGGAAAATATGGGCACTAACGCCATATCCCTATGTGCCTCTAAGGCATGACAGGATTACCTTTACCTTTATCTTTTTAGAGATGACACTTAGAGAATTATACAGCATGTGGAGATGACACTGTTACAGGCTTACACAGTATGTTGGAATGGCACTGTTAGAAGGTAATACTGTTAGAAAAATGACACTTATCATGGCCAGTAAAGACCTGATGTCGCCCAGACAGTTATTTGTCACGGCTAACTAGATAAATTACAGTTAGGCTTCTTTAGGTCATCTCAGGTTAAGTAACAGAAGCAGCTGTAAGACTACTCATCCAGCACTTGTTATTTTGACATCTTTATGGCAGAATTAGTTAATAAGAGCTTCTGTTTCCCAATTATAAACAAGTCACATTGCAATTTCTTACAAGAAAATATTCAGTTTTATATATATATTTTATATATATATATATGGTGACACCAGAAAGGAAGTTAGAATTGCAAACATAGCATCAATCTTCAAGAATCTTGAGAACATATGGCATTCAAAGGTTATAAGCACAAAATCCAAGTTAAGACTATTCAGTTCATATGTAATATCTACCCTCATTTGTGCATGCGGAAGCTGAAAAAAAAAAAAACTGAAGAAATAAATAAGAAATTAAACTCTTTTGAAAACAAATGCCTAAGGAAAATACCTGGCATCAAGTGGAACGAATTCAAGAACAATGCAGATTTAAGACAGATGACTGAACAACAACTAGTCTCATGGGTGATCAGGAAAGGGAGATGGACATATGTTGGTCACTTGATGAGAAGAAACAGAATCCCAAAACAAGGTATCAAATGGAACACAACAGGCCAAAGAAAAAGAGACAGACCACGTGAAACTCTAAAGAGGACATTGTTAATTAAGAGAGGCCAAATTAATAGGCATAAAATCCCTTGATGAGGTTGAAAGGCTCGCTGAAGACAGGAAAAACTGGCGAACTACCTTTCGAACCCTATGTGACGTTTAACGGCACGGGAAGGATATATATATATTATTTCCCTTGATCCATGTGCTTTTAATTATCTCCCTTCTGGATAAAAGAAATATGTTTCATTATTTTGCCTGATTCATTTACGTTTAATTATCCCCCTTGATAAACCGTTAAAATAAAGGGAAACTGAGGATGAACAGTGTACGAAAATCACAAACTCCGTTAATTAACAGATGTGTCTAATGAATGCAGTAGTAAACAGAGATGATGTTAAAACAATCTGTCGATCACGGCGGATGTAATACTGAAGAATATGGTTATCGTACGTAGTATGTGCAGTCTTGTGTTGTATGTTTGGTAGACACCGGCGCATTGCTTCTGTGTTTTTTTGTTAATGGAGTTGAAAGTACGACGATGGAAACATTAATTAGTAAAGAAAGATCCCTTTTAGCTCTAGAGCAGCGGTTTCCAAATATTTTCAGTCTGCCACCCCTCTTTTAGCTCTAGATCAGCAGTTTCCAAACATTTTAAGGCTGCTACCCCCTTTAATTCGAAAGCAGTGTTTCTCAATCTTTTTTTTGCATAATACCTCAGCTTAACGCCTGAAAGATTTTGACCCCGCCCCCACAGCATAATAGCCAAGCAAGCCTTGAAAAGTATAATATTCAGCCCCTGTTTGTTAACTGTACTCATCAATGTCCGTTTCAGTAAGAAAGTGTAAACGATTTGTGAGCATGTGTCGACCGTGCTTTTATTTAAGCTGCCTGCCTGCCTTTCTGCCTGCCTTCCTGCCTTTCTGCCTGCCAGCCTTTCTGCCTGTCTGTCTGTCTGAATTCCCTCATCTGAGAGGGTGGAAAGCGCACAGGACAAATGAAAAAAAAAAGGCGCGGCCTCTACCCCACCCCCAATCCCCTGAAAAATTATACACATACAAGACAAGTGGAGTTTACATAATTGACGTCTTTGCCACCTTCCCAGAACTGGTGCCTGGGGCACGTGCGGCCCCCTCCTCTCCATTTGTCCAACCGAAGTTGCGGCCCCTCAAAAGACGGAACTTAACCCCTCCCAATAACATGTTCTGCCGTCACAGATTTCCACACTGAGAGAGAGAGAGAGAGAGAGAGAGAGAGAGAGAGAGAAACTTTCATGAAATTTATCACTGACGTAACTTTTCTTAACTTGGCACCTCAGATATTGAACTCAAGCCCAAGGAACCAATGATGGAGGTGACAGACCAAGAAGGGCAGTGTTCATGTCTGCTCTAAGTGTGTGCCTGTCCCGGCCATGTTCCTTAGCTTCAAATTCTGGACGTGATCATTTGCAGAAACTGTTGTGTTTTAGGATAAGTTCATTATTTGTAACCATAAGTAACATATATACATATAGGGAGAGATGCAAAAACTTTGCATAAATAAGTAAAATATACACGGAGAGATGCAAAACTTTGCATAAATAAGTAAAATATACAGGGAAAGATGCAAAACTTTGCCTAAATAAGTAAAATATACAGGGAGAGATGCAAAAATTTGTATAGATAAGTAAAACATATGGGAGGAATGTAAAACATTGTATAAATAAGTAAAATATACGGGAAGGGAACTAAAACCTTGTATATATAAGTAAGTAAACTGTACAGGGAGGGATGCAAAACATTCTTTAAGTAAGAAAATATGCGCGGAAGGATGCAAAATTTCCATGCGAACAGATTTTCTTATATTGAAATTACAGTTATTGCCTCTAGTAATAAAGTAAGCTACTTCCAGTTTAAAGGAGAAACAGTGCTCAGAATAGGCCAGTCAGTTACCAAATCATATATAAATATTACGAAAGATTTCTTTCATTGAGGGCTACGTCATGCGGACATGACACATATCATGGATAAGAGATGAACAGTATAATCTAGACGTCGCTTAAAGTCAGTTTCCCAGTTTTGAACGTAGCTGATCTGATTTTTCCTGGTACAGTGGTACTCTACTTGTCAGTGTTTCCACTGTGCTGTTTTTATAGCTCCAGTTTTTGCTGTTCCCATTGGGTGATATGGTCTGTTGTTGTATTGTGTCCGCTAGTCATTCATTTCTTTTCCGTTATCTCTAGGTTTTTTAAAATAACAGACAAATTACTCTCTCTCTCTCTCTCTCTCTCTCTCTCTCTCTCTCTCTCTTATTCCGAATATTCTGTCTTATGCTTCATTATCATTAGCTGCCGTCCTGGTAGGCGTTGTTGGCCATGCTTCTTCAGAGAATTCATTCGGTCCTTGATATTTTCCGGCGGCCTGGTTAAGCTGAGTGGTTAGGCGCTCGGATTAGTAATCCGGTGGTACTGGGTTCAGTCCCATCAGTGGGTTCACCCAGCCTCTAAAAATGGGTACCAGAGAAATCTGGGAAGGTAAATGCCGCCAGGCGTGATACTGACCTCATCAGACTTTCATATGCCGAAGGTCATGGAAAATACGGGCCTAACACCGTATTCCCCGATATGCCTTAATGGCATAGAAAGGGGAATTTTACCTTTAACCTGGCATTTTCCATGAGCTGATCTGATGACTCTCGTGACATTGCGTTAGATTGTCCGCAATGTTTTCTTCTCGGTCTTCCCCTGCCTTTTCCGATTTATCTTTCCTGTTGATATCATGTTATGATGTTTCCGAGCCATCCTCTTCAGTGTCGTTTACCCATGGATTTAATTGGGTTCCTTTGTACATTTGCTTTGGTTAAACGCTCTCTCTGTATGTTATCTTGGCTGTATATGGTACTAAGAAACTACATGTTTGTTACCTCTAGTGTTCTTTGCATCGATCTGCTCTTGACTCGTTTACCTGCGGTAGGATAGGCTCAACGGAGCATTTCACAACCGTTATGTTTATGGGTGTATTTGTTTGTCTTGCTTGGCATCGTTCATCATCATCATCATCAATTCTCGTCGCCCTGTGAGCTACTTAAGGCAGAAATAGACTCTTCAGTCGACTTTGCTGCTTGTCATTTGGTCTTTCTTTGACTTTGTGGAGCCCTGTTTGAAAATGTCATATCTATATGACGTAGAGTAGGCTAGATCTTGCTTTGGAATTGTTCTATCCTATTGGTTATCGTGGTATCTCTCTCCCTCTCTCTCTACACCTCTCTGTCCTTCTCTCTCCCTCTCTCTCTCTCCCTCTCTCTCTGGTCCATGCCAATCTGACCTGCTCGTTATTGATTTGCACAACCATCTATCCTTTGCTCTTTCCTTAAGACGTGTGTTGAACATTGCTATATGCCACTCTTTTGTTCAATGAAGCATCTTGTTTCTTTGTCTTCCACGTTTTTTTGTTGTGTCGTGTGCAGTCTACAACCGTCTCCTTTTGTGTAACATTAAGGTTTCATGTTGCTTTGTCTTTATGCTGCTGGATTTATGTGTATCTTCCTCTCTCTTCTGAGTACTTTTTCAGCGCTGGCTTCAGAAACATAACATATTCTGTGTTTTATGGTCTGTTTCTAACGTTTCTGTTGTGTAACTTATAACAGCAAGGTATTTGTTAACTCAAGAGTTTAGCTGGTTTTCACGTTGTCTGTTCGCATCGTGAACATCTGCTCACAGCTATATCATTTGTTTCGTATCTTTGTGCGCCTGCACAATCCTACTTTTTCGTTGACTTCCAAAATTACGCTAACTCCTAACTTTAAAATCAAAATGTTGAATCCAGGAGATATTTCAGATATGTTCCTTCTGTGTAGGCACATCTCTACGCCTGTATGTTCATGTTTTATTATAAACAGTTATTTTGTCCAGGAAGATCAGAAAAAAAAATGTCGGGTCATGATAAGATAATCAATACATTCGTACCTCCTCACAAATCCCTAAACAACAGACATACGTTTTCTCCATTGTTGCAGTCACTGGGTGAGTTCTGTGTGTAATGCAGACACCGATTGGGGCTGAAATCAACATTTGACCACTGATGCTTCGCCTGAAATAGCTTAATCACTATGGACTACGTCAGTGTTTCTCAACCTTTATTTTTTTTTCTTGCATCATGCCCCACTTCAACACCTGAAAGATTTTCCTGACTACCCCCTACAGCACGTTAGTCAACTAAGTTCTGAAAAAGTATAATATAAACATCTTACATCCTTTTCGTGGCTCTTAACGTCACATAGGGCCCGCGTGGTAGTTCGCCAAGATTTCCTGTCTTCAGCGAGTTGTTTAATCTCATCAAGGGACGTTATGCCCACTTAACAATGTTCTCTTTAGAGTTTCACGTGGTTGACCTCTTTTTTCTTCGGCCTGTTGTGTTCCACTTGATAGCTTGTTTTGGGGGTTCTCTGATTGTTTCTTCTCATCACGTGACCGACATATGTCCATCTTCTTTTTCTGATCACCCATGAGGCAGGTTGTTGTTTGCCCATCTATCTTATCTCTGCTGCCTTGTTCTTGAAATCGTTCTACTTTATAGCGAGTATAAATATACATATTCTAATTTCCCCAAAGAGGCAGACCGCGTGAAACTCTGAAGAGGACATTGTTAAGAGAGGCCAAATTAACAGGCATAAAATCCTTTGATGAGGTTGAAAGACTCGCCGAAGACAGGAAAAATTGGCGAACTACTTTGCGAGCCCCATGTGACGTTTAACGGCACGGGAAGGATATAAGATATATAAGAAGAAAAATTTCCCCAAAAATATTAAAATTGGCGGCCATTCTCCCCCCCCCCCCCCATTTTTCCCCTTTTGGATGAAGACAATGATGAATTAATCACCACACAGACCCTCAGGATAGATTAAGTAAAGGTCTCTGGCCACCCCTCCCCCCTCACATCACTTGATTTGCCGTCGCCGCCCCTCCCCCCTCCAGATGTGATCTCTACTGTTACTATATAACTTTATATTACAGAGACCAAACACAAACGGATATGCCAGTCATCTGTCGTTCAGCAAACCTATTTATTGCAGAACCTCTGTAAAACTATTTTTTTTTATGTAAACAAAGTTTATTCTTGTTTTTTTCTTTTCCCGTTGTAGCCGGGGTCCCCCCCCCCCCCCCCCCCAAGGCTAAAGTGTACTCAACTTCATAGGCAATCCGCCCCTGGATATACAATGCTCCCTCCAGCCATGGCTGTGTATTGTTAATTTCAATTCTAAGACCATTATTTTGGAAAGTATTTGAGCACAGTTAAGACATTTATTTATTTATTTTTTTTCTTTTAAGGGGAAAATAGAGGCTGGGCTGTGCTAGCGGTAAAAAGTATGTTCAATATTCTTGTGATTTTAGCACCTCATTGCTTATAGATATGGCTCACATTGTATCGCGGACAATAATATGCATTCCTATTGTGAAGTTTCGTTTCGTTTTTTGAGCGCGATCTTTGGCCAGTTTAGCGTAAAAGTGTGATATAAAGTGGTGTTAACTGCATGATCTTTATTGCTTTTGTTTTTTTTAGAAATTTAGTGTAAATCAGATTTGCCTGCCTAATGCTAACCTTTCTGTACAACTTTATGCCGCCAGTTTGTACTTGTTAAATATATTATGTTAATGAACACTTCAAATGTGCAATCATCGTTTCGTGAATATCACTTCTATTTCAGAATTTTCACGAAATCTACAACGCTTATATGTGGTTGTGTTACAGTTTTTGTATGTCTGTCTGTATGTTTGTATATGTGTGTGTGTGTGCGTGCTTGTTTTGTATGGGAAGTTCACGATAGTTAGCTAGAGAAAATAGGCTTTACTGGCTTCAGTATGTACGTTATTGAACTGTTTTCAGAATGCGGGGGTCGGTCACCAATGATGTGAAGTTAGTAATGTTTGAGTGAAGACGATACAATCTTCTATAGAGTCGAGAGTTATCCACGTTGAGAGAGGTTTCCAAACAGAGAGCGTAGTATACCGGAAATAGAGATTTTCAAATAGAGATTATAATATACCAGTAAGACATTTTCGTATAGTGATTGTAAATATATCAATAATAGAGAATGTTATATACCAGTGATAGAGATTTTCAAATAGAGATTGTAATATACCAATTAATAGAGATTTTCAAATAGAGACTAATATACCAATAATAGGGATTGTAATATACCAGTAGCAGAGATTTTTCAAATAGAGGTTGTTACATACGAGTAACAGAGGTTCTGAAATAGATATTTACATACAAGTAATAGAGGTTTTGAAATAGAGATTGTTATATACCAGTAATAGGAATTCTCGAACTATAAATGTAATATCATAGAAAAAGTGAACCTAAAAAGAGAAATATACTGAAAAATTACGAATGAATAGAATTAAAAATATTTTATTTTCATGTATAATAACACAGAGAAAACCATTCGAAGTAAAAAAAAAAGATGAGGGCAGAACAGAAAGACATATGTGAGTCGTCAGTATGAAAATACATACATACGCCAGCATAGCCATGGATGCAGACGACGAATCAGGATGGAAATTCAATGCAGCCAACATTCCCTGGCTCTCTGATTACCGGACCAAAAATCTCAAAAGACAGCACTATAACTTCATAATAAACACACTAACCATGTTTGTTGCAGCCAAGTCACAAGGCATATAGCTTATTTGGCAGTTTAAACTCTAAATCTAGGAAAAAAACTGTAATAAAACCACACAGATGTAGTTATTGTATGCGTATTTTATAAAGCCGTGAATATAGAAGGCAGGCTGTGGGGGGGGGGGGGAATAAGGAGGGAGGTATCATAGGATGATGCTTCATGGTATTCTCATGAAAGAAGGCAGGAAATGGAAGCTACACACGTTTGGTGATACATAACGCCGAGCTTTGGTAAACGAGAAAGTCTGTGACAAGAAATGTTGGGAAGTTTTCATTTATGATCTGAAATGTGTCGAATCCAGAATAACTATCTGAACTGAAAAGGGAAGGAGGGGAGATAACATAGAAAAAGTGCTTTATTGAAAACCTGATAAAGTTGCAGGGCGCTTCAACTTGTTTTGTACCACATGCCAGTATGTTTCAGACATTGTACCGGAAAGAAAGGTAAACAGTTGCAGATCTCGTTGTTTACATAAGTTATTGTTTATAGGCTTAGTGGAAAAGTTTAGGGTTATTTTACGAGATTTATGTAAAATATCACTTCTTTATTGTCCAGGTTAGGTTAATTTACGAGAATTATGTAAAATATCAAATTCATACTGTCCAGATTAAACGAGAGTTATGTAAAATATCAAATTGTCACGATCCAGGTTAGGTTATTTTATGAGAATTATGTAAAATATCACATTTATACGATTCAGGTTAGGTCAATTTACGAGAGTTATGTAAAACAGCCTGTGTTTCAAGTCATAAATCGATGGCAGGTGGTACGGTTTGGAGACCGCTGGGATTATATAGCTCCTCTTGTATGCAGTGCTAATTCTTTCGCTGGAAATGGCTAGAAGGCATGAGAACGTTCGCCGCCTCCAGTTTCGCCGTCTCAGATCAGGAACAATAAAGAGAGTGTATTTCTATATTTAGACGATGTGTTGAATTCAAACATCGAGGATAAGATAAATAAAGATGTTTACTCGATAGATCAATACTTCTTTGCTACTTTTGCAGCAGAATGTAGCAGTAATGTTTCTTGTTATAAGACTAAAGTTCTACATCCTCCAGCTAGAAATTAACAGGAAAATAACTTTTTAAGTAGCTTATACAGTACAGTGTCAGTCAGTCAGTCATTTGCATGTCCCTTGCGGAACTTTGCCTCCCTAACAACTATCATGTAGGCCTCTCGGTTGAAAGCAAGTTGCCCTGCTGCTGGTGCGTTCATTCGCAGATGATCAACCATGTCTTCAGCCATCTTCGCCTTGGTCTTCCTCTCTTTCTTTTTACCCATTATATAACCTTCCAAGACTGTTTTCTCTAAATTATTATAATGTTATGCCCAAAATATTTAAGTTTTCGATGTTTAATCTTCCTTACTAGCCAACCTTCTTCAGTATTAAGTTCTTGTAGTATGGATATATTTGTTCTTTTTTGTGTCCATGATATTTTAACGACTTTTCTGTAGTATTTACATTCAAAGGAATTTATGAGTTTCTAAGCTGTTTTATTAAGTGTCCAGGTGTCACGGGCATATGTTGCGATGGGAAAAATGCATGCCCTTAAAAATCTTATTTGTGTAGTTCTGTCTGTCGTCTCCACAGCTTCTCTAGTTGTTTTATTTTTTTGAAGAGCGATAGATGTCCTCCTTTCAATACCCCATCATTGTATCTCCATTATTAGTTAGTTATAATCCAAGATATTCAGAACTCTCCACCTCTTCAAATTTTTCATCATTGATGTATGTTTCGTCTTCCTTATTTGTTTTGTCAGTTGTCATCAATTTAGTTTTCTTTGCATTAAGATAAAGTCTTTGCTCTTCACAGTTCTTACGGACTGATATATTCAGTTTTTCCATTCCTTTTTTGTGTTGTTGACAATAATGCTGTGCCATCAGCATATGTAATCTCTTGTAATTTATAACCTCCAGTTGTTATGGCATTGTAATATTCTGTGTCTACATCTTCTCTAACATTCCCCATTTTATTTTCAATATACAAATTAAATAAGTAAAGCGACAGTATACAACCCTGACGGACCCCTTGTTTTATGTCAGACCAAGTTGTTGTTTCACCATTTATTCTTACTGCTGCCTGTTGGTCTAGATACTGCAGTGATATTAATTATGTCACATGTGTTGGAAAAATCCCATTTCCCCATTATTTCCCAAAGTTTCTGGTGTTGTACACAGTCAAATGCTTTTGAATAGTCTATAAAAGATAAATATAGATTCACATTAAATCATTGCAGTATAGTGTACTTTCAGTAAATTAATGAATGTTAAAAAGTACATATCTTTAGAAGCTGCCACAAAACACAATGGCGTCAGTGTGTTCAAGTGAAATCCATTTTAAGTTATTCTGTGTTATTTTTTTTAAAAATGTATGGATAGTATATTTGTTTTACGTGAATATCACATTTTCCGATACTACACCAACAGCAGAGTCTAGGGTCCAGGCGTGTGTAAGACTGTCCTGCGAGTGATTCGTCGCCGTTTTCAGGTTGTTTCGTTAGCCATAGTGTCTAGAAGATACGACAGTGAGAAGATACGACAGCGTGAGATGATGGGAAAAAAATCCTATTGCTTTATGGGATCCGAACCCATGGCCCCTTACTGCGGTGGATGCACGCTCAATCACTAAGCTACTCAGTACTAAATAAAACGAGAGCTAGTAAAAAAAAAAAGCAACCGGCAGATCAAGGGATGTAACCATTAAAACAACATACTTCAGCCATATCAGAAGACATAGTAATAATACACTGAAGATAGTACCAGAAGGAAAAAGTCGACAGAAAAAAAAATGAGCGAGAGATAGGCATAGATGTAGATGGGAAGATAACTTACGAGAGTGGACAGGATACATCCTGCCAGGGCGAGAGAACGAGGAGGAATTGATACTCATTATCGCCAACCTGCATACTGAAGATAGCACACGATGATGATAAATCATTCAAAACAAACATCGAGAGCGAACCAGTCCTCTCATATATTTTTCAGTGCTTGTGTCCGTTGATTTGTGATCACTTTTTGACTCGAACTGCTATTAGAAGTTCTAAATTTTACTCACAGTTACAATTTCTATCATTGTGATCGCCCACAGTAGTTGTGTAGTGCCTATGTACCTCCTGTAGTGTCCAAATACCGCTGGTATTATAATAGGAAATTACATAATAAAGCAATGGGACCCCCCCCCTCACTTAAACCTATGTTTGTGTGTGTGTGAGAGAGAGAAAGAGAAAGAGAGAGAACTAAATTTCTTAAAAACCTGAAGGGTCTTTGCTTATACAAATTACTTATTTTGTTCTAGACTGGAAAGCAGTTATTGCTTAGTTTAACTTGTAAAATCTCTTGTAAAATCATTATATGAGCAGTACTCTTATTTTCAACACAAATGTCAAATCGACCCTGTTGTATGGATCAGAAACATGGACAGCATCAGCCAAAAAGTACAAAGAGACAACAGACCTTTGTTAACACCTGCCTAAGGAAGATCCTTCAGATTAGACGGCCAGATCTATCAATGAGGAGCTATGGAAAGAAAACGAACCAACCCACAGTGAAAGAAACTATATTGAACAGGCGCTGGAGATGGATAGGACATAAACTTCTAAAGCCTACCACTAACATAACCGGACAAGCTCTCACCCTGGAATCCCCAGAATAAGAGGAAACAAGAAAGACACAGAAACACCTGGTGAAGAAATCTTGAAGGAGAGATAAAGAAAAAAAGATAGATGGACTGTAGCTGGAAACGGATAGAAGAAACGGCCCAGGACAGAAATAAGCGGAAGCCCTTGTTGATGGCCTATGCCCCAGATGGGGGGTATAGAAAGCTTGGAAAGAAGGAGAATGTGTTTATCTCCTTTTATCAAACTTTTCACTCTTAAAAGCAAAAAAAAAATTATTATCTCCCTTCGTCAAACTTTTCCCCCTTAAGAGCTAAAAAATGTTCTTATCTCCCTTTGTCAAACTTTTTCCCCCTTAAGAGCTACAAAAAATGTTCTTATCTCCCTTTGTCAAACTTTTCCCCCTTAAGAGGTACAAAACTATGGAAATTGATCGAATAAAAAGCTTACATGAAATAAAGAGGTAAAGGTATTAGTAATAAATAATAAAATCCGAGAAAAAAAAATCCTGGTAGAGTCCACGTCTGTATTTCTGAGCTGCCAATTTATGATGAATGACACTTTGTGCTGCCATAATTAGAAGAGTTGGTGAAAAGAAAATACGACCTATTCTTGTCATAGCATATACAATCCTACATTCCTTGCATAGCCACTATTGATAGCGAGTATAAACCAGTTCGCCCCCTGCAAGTAGCAGAATTCACATGTTCCATGTATTTGCCCGTCGAAGATATATGCATTTTCTATTGTCCCCCCCCCCCCAACATATATATATATATATATATATATATATATATATATATATATATATATAACTTGTTTGTGAGCCGAGAAATGAATAGATCTTTGGTCATAAAAATCGAGTACATTACCTGTATCGTGTTTTACAGTACAGTACTTTTATTACGGGGCCGGCTAGCGTAGTGGTTAGAGCACTCGTCTAGCAACCAAATGGTCGAGGGTTCGAATCCCCAGCTGAGCGGGATTTTTTTTTTTCCGACCAATACGGCCCTGAGGTCGACCCAGCCTCGTAAAATGGGTACCAGAGAAAATCTGGGAAGTAAAGGCAGCGAGGAAAGGAACTGGTCACCCTACCTCATACGCTGATGACCCAGCATAATGAGGTCTCTAACGCTTCACCCCCTACGGCATTTGAAATGCTATGGGACTATCTTTACTTTTTTACTTTTTACTTTTATTACACGCAGTAATGTTAAAATAATCTCTCGAATTCCCCACATTCGTGAACGGAACAAGTATGTTTTTTTTTTTTTTCGTTTTTGTGGAAAGACCTATTGGAAATATTCGGATTCAGTTGCTAATGCTTTGTGGAGACGCATTTTTGTACATGTGTACTGCTGTGGTTTTTTTTTTTTTTTTTTGAGTCACTTTTTAATCACCGTGTTTGTTTTATTTTAAGTAAAAAGCTATTGATGGACTTGAAAACCAGTTTTGCATTTCTTTTGCTTTTATTTGGGTCACGTGTGTTGGTTCTTGTTCTCACGAGAAAGACGAGAAAGATGGATGCCAAAATCGGAGATGAAATTTTCAAAATGGAGATACTCCAAAGATAGGGGAGAAAAATTGGTAAAAGAGAAAAAAAAATAAAAACAGCAGAGAAGATTAATTCTATCACGCACAGTGATAGCGAACTCCGTTGTCAAGAGTGTTAGGATAACCACTATACGGAAGCGTAGTATCGATTCAGTTATCGTAGTGTTTGCAATATATAGGTTAAGGATCTGTATACACCGATCATGCGTGCCGATGAAAAGAATATTATGTAATCGATGCTGCATTACTGTATAGTGATTATCCGAACACCCTACATGTGTGTGTGTGTGTGTGTGTGTGTGTCTGTTGTTTGCATAAACCATAGTCAAAGATACTGTGGTTAATTAACTCCTTGAAAGCGTCTAACAGTTAGAATGACCCCAGAATAATGCAGATTCTGGGAAGTTTCTAAACATCTATAATAGATGGAAGAAAGGATTTGGTTGATAATACAGGAGAGAAAAAAAATGTAAAAAGGTAAAATCCCCAGTTTCAATGCCATTAAGGCATATTGGATATACGGTGTTAGGCCCGTATTTCCAAGACCCTCGGCGCATGGATGTGTGGTGTAGTCAGAATCTTGTTGGCAGAAATCCAGATGAAGCCACTGACAGCAATTATTGAGGAAAGACGCTGGTGATTGTTGGGACATGTGCTCCGAATGACTGACAACTCACTACCAAAAAAAAAAAAAAAATAGCACTAAGATGGACACCACAGGGGAACTTAAGTAAGGGTAGACCAAAAGAGACATGGAGAAGAACAGCAGAGAGGATGTTGAGCAATAGAAGGCTCACCTGGGCGAGAGCAGAAAAAAAAGGCAGAGGACAGGCATTTGTGGAAAACCCTTGCGGAAGCCCCATGTGCCCTAGGCACTTAAGGTTCAGAGAGAGAGAGAGAGAGAGAGAGAGTCAAAATCACGCCTGATCGCATTTACATTCCCAGATTTCTTTGGTACTCATTTTTAGAGGATGGGTGGACCCAGGGCCTTTTTGGTGTGGTGGTACCTGAAAAAAAAAATCCCCATTATTGGGGCATGAACCCGGTACCTCAGGATTAGTAGACAGACCGGATGTTACAGGAAAGCGTTGACAAACCTGGAGCGAGCCTGTCATAGAGCCATCATCATCTGAAACTGATGGGGAGATAATTGTTGTCATCATACACTGAAACTTGAGAGTTGACGTGCAGATTATTTTTTGGTTTTTGTCTTAAAAACTTGATGAACATTACGCAAAAACATTCCTGCCTGTGAGAATCATATTTTTGTGTCTCAGGGAAATTTTGCACCGGGTACTTAGATCAATGATTTTCCCACACGCGTGAGCGCGCTCACCCACACAAACACATATACGGGAAAATCATAGACAGAGACAAGGAGGGAGTCAGATTGAGACAGAGAGTTTGAAGAAAAAAAACCACAACAAAACGTAGATTATAACAAATACGAAAACAAAAGCGAGGGAAGCATTTGGAAAAATAAGGAAAATGAAAGAGACTTTTGAAAGAATACAAATCAAAAACGCATAAAGATAAATGAATGAAAGCAGAATGAGAATTAAGAATATTGAAGTATGTACTGTTTTGACATTTTGTTGATTTTAATAGAATTACTGTCTCTTCTAATTTCAAGTCGCAGAAGTTTTCCTTAATTTTTAATTTGTGTGAGATGCCACGCCCATTTTCAATTAGTACTAAGGATTCTGAGTTTTCCATCTTTTCATTATCTGAATTCCATCTTTGAAAGTACCTTTCAGTTCCTGTCTGAACTTCGGTCCTGTCAGACAATACAGGAAAAAATGCAGAGCGTTGTTCATGTACTGAAGGATATTCACAATCGTCCACACAAGAATAATTGTGGCTTGACCCTGCCCATTGGCTGACTCGACGAAGTAGGTGTGGCCTATAACGAAGATAACGATGGGAGCGTTGAGAATCCAGAACATGAGAGTGACAGCCAGAAGAGTTTTACTGACGCTGCTCGTGCTGCGACGCGAAGAGGCGGTGATCTGTGTCTCACTTGCCTCGCTGTTTGATCGCCAAATGCTTCTGAGAGTGTACAGGGATTTACCAGCCACACCCCTGGTAAGAAAATGAGTGGAGTTTTCCAAACTATCTTTTGTGTCAATGCTTATGATTGGACCAAAACGCTCATTGGGATTCATGCCCACCGTCGTGTCTTTCTGAATACGCTGTGGCAAAGTGCTACCTTGAACACGAACCCTATAGCTGTTTCTTAAACTAGAGTCATCTTTGTCGATAGCTGTTTCTGTAATAGATATCTCATGAGAAGCTCGTCTTATGTATTTATTTTCATATCCCATTTTTCTCACCAGAAGGTCCTTCTCACTGTTAGATGTTTTCAAAATGTTAACCCTGGTCTCCATAGGACCAAGTATTCCTTGTGTCTCTTGGCTACTCTCAGCCAACCCAGCAACTTGCTCGCAACAACTATATACTACAGGGTGGATCTTATTTGCAGTTGCCTTTCTTCGTTCTGCGGTTTTCTGAAGGGGACGACCTTCATTTTGAAACTGTAACTCCGATTTCACGAGACTATTTTTATCACAATGTTCTTCAAACTGGAAGCTGGCTAAGGCATTTGTTGAATTCATAATATCTGAGACTTCATCAAGAAGTTCCAGCGCTGGTTTCATTGAGGTATTTGGAGCATCTTTTCCTGCATTGCCAGCACCTTCGCGCTCATACCCGAAACGTGGTTTGTCCCGAAGTAGCGAACATTCTTCACAAGTACAACCTGACATGGAAGAACCAGGCGGTTCATGCATTTCCACGTCAGTCAAAATAGTCTGTGGTTTATGTTGGCGCTGGAACTGCTCTGACGTTTTCATCAGATTCGTTCCTAACGAGGCCATATTCGAGTGCTCTGATTTTGTGGGAAGCATGACAGAGGACCTTTTCAAAACATCAAAATTAGTATTGGTGTTAATGGTCACGTTATTGGCCACGTTACTGGTCACGTTACTGGTAACATGGTCTGGACAGTCAGTGCTCACGTGGACATTCTGAACCTCCGACATAAAGCCCTTGTTTGCATAGACAACGTCTCTTGTGGGCTTCTGAAGATGGTTAAATTCCGCCACGGACCACACACTTCCCGGGGCCAGATGTAGACTGGACGCACCGACAGCAAACTCTAACGAATCACTGTTCACTGTGGCATTTGAAGGCTTCCTTTGTTTATCTTGCCTTCCCGATGCTTGGCTTGGCCTGCGGTTTGACCTCTGAGTTGAACTGGCAAATAAAACCCTTACATCAGTGCTCTTCACGTATTGTTCTTGACCTCTCCGAGAGCCCGATCCTTGCGTTCTGTCTGTCACGGAGCTCTGATACGAAGCTAGGGTCTTTTCAGTGCGGATGAGCTGTTTGATAATAATGGCGTTGGATGTAGCCATGGAGATGAAAGGAAACAGGCAATATACGCAGAAATCTATCCAGGGCCACACGTTCTCCACAAAGCTGAAAAATAAGTTAAGTATTTAGAGTAACATTCTCCACGAAACTGAAAAGTAAGTTTGACATTTTATGTAAAATTCTACGCTAAAATGAAAAAAAAGTAAGTTAAGCATTTTATGCACCATTCTGCACTACACTGAAAAGTAAGTATTAATGTAACATTCTGTACGAAACTGAAAAAAAGTAAGTTGAGTAATTTACGTAACATTCTTCCGGAAACTGAAAAGTGAATTAAGTATTTTACGTAACATTCTCACGAAACTGAAAAAGTAAGTTAAGCATTTCACGTAACATTCTTCAGGAAATTGAAAAGTAAGTTAAATATTTTATGTAAGATTACATCATGAAAAGTAGTTCAGACGAAAGTAACAATTAAAAGTAGCGAGTCCGTTCTCAAACACCATCAGTCGGACACTTTCTTGTCGGTCAAAATGAAAGCCATGACTAGATTTTACATGATGTTGTGGCAGTGATGACGCTGCCAGTTTTAGCAGTCAACGACCCCACAGCTGACATTTTATCGTCAAGGTGACGGAGCCATAGTTGACCAAGACCCTGTCCCACCTCTCCGCTTGTACCCCTCAGTTACAGATCCAGCCTGGCTAACTGGGCAGAGACCGCCGTAGTCCTCATGGTGGTGGACTCTGCTAAAGAAGTACTGCGCAAACCGTACTTTTTAGCTCCCCGTAGGGACTGAAACAAATAGTCGCCATAGCCCACTCCCAATCCGACACCACGCTCAGCCTCAACACCTCCGCAGTATCGGTTCGCAGTTCCAGGGGAACAGAAGACAAGACAAGACATATGTTGCCAGGGAAACAGAAGACAAGACAAGACATATGTTGCCAGGGAAACAGAAGACAAGACATATGATGCTAGGGAAACAGAAGACAAGACATGATGCCAGGGAAACAGAAGACAAGACAAGAATTATGATGCCAGGGAAACAGAAGACAAGACAAGACATATGATGCCAGGGAAAGACCACAAAAATATTAAGAATGTATACTGTGAGATTATATTCAGTGGCGGATTACCCATAAGACTGAACAGGCGTAAGACTAGGAGCCCGAAAGGACAAGGGACCCAATATCATGGAAGAAAAACATGAATTTAAATTACTGCCTTACGAATTTTAGACCGGGAGATAAACGGTATAAGTCGGAGGGGGCCGGTTGTAAGTTTAGTCTAGGGTCTAGGTATAGCTCGAAGTGGGTCCATGCTAAGCTTATAGCCTAAGGGCATGGGTCGGAGGGGGTCTATACTAAGTTTTAGCCTAACGGCTTGGGTATAGGTCAGAGGGAGCCCGTGCTAAGTTTAGCCTAAGGGGCCTGGTATAGGTAGGATGGGCCCCACCTAAGCTTAACCCAGGGGCCTGGGTATAGGTCGGAGGGGCCCCTAGTAAATTTATTCTAGGGGCCTGGGTGGTGGTTAATCCGCCACTGATTACACTACTTCGGGTGCTGTGTCGGATAGGGCTGGCTTCATCATCATCATCATCATCATCATCAGTTCCCCAACTGTCCATATTTCACAACCATACAGAAATACTGGCTCTCTGTATCGCACAGGAATATTGTCTTTTCCTCGCTTATATGGAAAATATGTCCCCCCCCCAAAAAAAAAAAAATCTGTCTGTTAACCATTAAAATAGACAAGATTTGTTAAAGGGCAGTCCACGAATCAACAAGAAAGTCATTACGCATAAAGGAAATCCATCACTTGATGGACCGCAGTAGGGAAGATCAGATAGCAAAACGCATTAAGAAATCTAATACAGAGCCGGTGATTAAAATCTAGAATTGTGAAGTGTAAGAATTTTTACTACAGAGGGAAGAGACACACGAGACGATAATTTCGGGGGGGGGGGGGGGGAGGACTGGTGAGAAAGGAGAGGAAAAAAAAAGGAGATATGGAGGGAAATAAGGAGGTAGCGAACAGAGCCCAGAGGGTGTTGCTGTTGGGGGCGGGGGGGGGGGGGGAGGGGCCGGGTACGGATGCGATATAGAAATGAAGGTTATAATGGTCGTAATGAGGGTGACGTCTTCTTCTTCTTCTTCTTTTTTTTTCTCTTTCTTTTGATAGAAGGTGTACCATTGTTTTCATGTGATCCAAGCTACTCCGGATCCAGATTTCATGTTTTTTCTGTTTATTATGTTTGTCATTACCATCACAATGTGCTGGCTCTCTGTGTGGCTCTAATATAGCTGGCTTTAATATGTGCTGGCTCTGTGTGTTCTTTCCAGTCGGGCAGAGTATGTCTCTATATATATTATTTCCAATAGGTAAGAGTCTGTCTCATATATGTTCTTTCCAGTCGCTAAGAGTCTGTCTCCATATATGTTTTTTTCCAGTCGGCCAGAATCTGTCTCCATATGTGATGTTCTTTCCAGTCGAGCAGAGTCTGTCTTCATATATGTTCTTTCCAGTCGAGCAGAGTCTGTCTTCATATATGTTCTTTCCAGTCGAGCAGAGTCTGTCTCCCAGTATGTTATTTCCAGTCGGTCAGAGTCTGTCTCCCAGTATGTTATTTCCAGTCGGTCAGAGTCTGTCTCCCAGTATGTTATTTCCAGTCGGTCAGAGTCTGTCTCCCAGTATGTTATTTCCAGTCGGTCAGAGTCTGTCTCCCAGTATGTTATTTCCAGTCGGTCAGAGTCTGTCTCCCAATATCTTCTTCTTGTTCTGCTTGTTCTTCTTGTTCTTGTTCTTCTTGTTCTTGTTCTTCTTGTTCTTGTTCTTCTTGTTCTTGTTCTTCTTGTTCTTCTTCAGCGTTCGTCCTCGAACGAGTATTTCGCAGTTATGTCACATTCGATTGAACATCCGACTTTAAGTCTTCACCTCTAAATTTCGCATACCATTATACCACTTCTTGATACTTTTGAAAACAGGCGCCGCCGTCTGGAATTCCTCTCGAAATCGTCGCTGCACAGGCACAACGGACGAGGTTCTTGCGTATTCTAAAACACAAAATGACTGATCACGTTTACTGAACGCCATAGTTGCTACTGCTGCCTCATAGCGGCAAACCACGGGAGCTCTGTGCATGGGTTTTATTTAAAAAACAAACAAACAAACTTGAAGTTTCTCTCTCTCTCTCTCTCTCTCTCTCTCTCTCTCTCTCTCTCTCTCTCTCTCTCGGCGTAAGAATAATGATTATCCGCTATATATTTTATTTGTTGCGAATTTTTAAAATGTTTCACAGACTTTTGAATAACCCTGTATAACAATAAATAGAACAATAAATACGAGGACGCAGATGTTGCGTCTGTGAATGAAGAAAATATGTAACACAAATCATTTTCTAAAATTATGTGGTTAAATGTTCCCCATATAACACATTGATTTCACTTTTAACTCTTTAAGGCTGGACTATTGTTTTTCCCTCGAATCATTTTGCTCACACAATAACTGGAAAACGGAGAATGAGTCACTGAAATACTCAATAAGGAAAAAGACGGAAAGACAGAGCAGGATTTACTGTTCTTAACCGGCTGACCAGATGGCACTGGAATGACAGGGCAAATGCTAGTAGCAAATACCAGGTAAATCTGCATAATGAAGAAAGATAATCGCCAACGGCTACCGACACGGAACATAGTTAATTTCCTTGTCACTAAGAGTTCTTGACACTAACAAATTTTAAGCAAAGTTTTAGCAAAATTACTCTCTGCTGAAAACTTTGGGGTTCTTAAATATAGAATTGTGTATACGTATAGACTATTTCCTGTAAGAAATGAGAATGAAATATAGAGTTCTCTACAACACAATTAACTACTAAAAAAGATGATTGTAGCATCAGTTACAGTACTTGCGAACGAAGAAGAAGAAGAAGAAGCAGTTACAGTACTGTCAACCCCCCCCCCCCCCCCCCCCCCCCGAAAAGATGAACTCACCAGCCGAAGTAAATGGGTTAATGACTTTCCTCCTACCTGACAGTTAGTTCTGAAGACGTGTCTGCGTAGCATTTCTTGTTTCCGTTGGCGTAGATCTGCTGACTGTCGTAGAGCTCCAGATCGTAAGTCCACAGAAAGTGGATGTTGATGAGGACGCTGAAGAGAACGATGGCGCCCACGATGATCCAGGCATTTCGAAGCGTGCACCATTTTTTAGCTGACAATGGCCACGTCACGTAGAGACACCGATCAATGGAGACGGCAACAAGTACCCAAACTGTTGGATTAATCACTTGAACAGATTAGTCTCGTATAGGGGAAGCCTTAGAAGTACATTCTGATGCTGGATGTGGTAAAAAAAGGCAAAATCCCCGTTTCCTTGCCATTAAAGCATATTGTGGATACTGTGTCAGGTCCGTATTTCCAAGATCTTCGGCATGTGAAAGTGTGATGTGGTCAGTATCACGCCTGGCTGCATTAACCTTCCCAGATTTCTCTGGTACCCATTTTTAAAGACTGGGTGGACGCCGGAGCCTTTATGGTGTTGTAAAAAAAAAGTAAAGGTGACCCTGTCATGCCTTAGAGGCACACAGGGATATGTTGTCACTGCCCATATTTTCCTTGACCTGTCAGCACACTAGAGGGTGATATGGTGAGTATCACGCCTGGCTGCCTTTCCTTCCCCAGCTCCAGAAGAAGTCGGGTACCCATTTCTACAGCTCGGTGACTAGGGTGTCGCCGGCCGGATTCGAACCCCCGACCTTCGCCATGTTAGACCAGTGTTTATGGTGTGTGATACCGGAAAAAAATCCCCACTGCTGGGACTTAGAACCGGGTACTACCAGATTAGTAGACCGAGAGAAATCTGGCCAAAGAAATGTTAAATTCCAAAAAGGCATTTCACAGAAAGAGGATATGCTACAAAAGATAAACGAATGAGATGAAGGGTAGACGTTGTCCTTGTGGCGATGGAGCTTATAGAGATGGCCGGCATGGCAGCCCTGTGACAATGCATTCGTGCCACTTTCTCGTGTAAGCTCCGGAGAATGAGGAAAGCAGTGATATCGTCTTCATTGTCTGTCATGATGATGGTTATTATCATTAATATCATCGTCACAAGAGCAGCGAGGCTGGATCTAAAATATTGAAAGCAACAACATCGGGTTTCCTTAGAAAAATTCTCTTATGTTTATATAGAAGCGGTTCTCAAACAGCGTTCCGGAGGTGGAGTGGCAATCGGAGAAAAAAGTTTAGATTAGTTTGTAGAAATGCAGAAAACTAGAAATATTCCAAGATTGTGAATACAAAGGGCTGATAACTCTAAAATTTGGGGGAAAGGAAGGGTGGGGTGGGGCGCTATTGATTCTTGTAACAGAGATCCGAAAAACTTGGAACCACTAGTCACCGTTAATACAAAACAACATAGGACTAAAGATCAACGTAGGAAAGACAAAGTTAATGAAGCAAAAATGTGAACAACAGAAATGTACACAGAGTAGATAGCAAGTTAGTGGAGGAGGTCAACGAATTTGTATATCTTGGCAGTAGAGTAGTAGAAAATGGAGACAGCACAGAGGACATCAACAGCAGACTTACTAGAGCAAACCAGGCTTTTGCAGTGCTGCAGGCTATATGGAAATCTAAAAAACTAAGCATGAAAATGAAAATCAGGATATTTAAGAGTAATGTTCTAAGTGTACTACTCTATGGAAGTGAATGCTGAAAAATCACCCAAACCATATAAAACAAGTTGAGTTCTTTCCAGACTAAATGTTTACGAAGAATTAGAAAAATATTTTGGCCAAACACCATAAGAAATAACATCTTATTGGCAGAAATGCAGATGTAGCCACTAATAGCAACTAATGAGGAAAGACGCTGGCGATAGTTGGGACATGTGCTTTGAATGACTGACAACTCACTACCAAAAATAGCACTAAGATGGACACCACAGGGGAACAGAAGTAAGGGTAGAGCAAAAGAGACATGGAGAAGAACAACAGAGAGAAAGTTGAGCAATAGAGGGCTTACCAGGGCAAGAGCAACAAAAAAAAAAGGCAAAGGTTAGGCATTTGTGGAAAACCCTTGCGGAAGCCCATGTGCCCTGGGCACTTAAGGTTCAGAGAGAGAAAGAGAGAAAGAGAAAGAGTGAGAGAGAGAGAGAGAGAGAGAGAGTCACTGTTAAGTAATCACAAGAAATGTCGCTGTGAACTTCAGAGACCTGAAAAGACATCCTTCCGTGCTAAATGTCATATAGTCAGTCGTCCAGACAACGGTGGGGGTCACCTTTCATGAACTACGTCATCAGTAGGAGTTCCTCACTTGTGCCCAAACTTACCATCCATGGTCTTTCCCCTCTACCCTTGTTTGGGCTGTCTCCTTCTGCGAAGGTTAGTTTTGCATGATGAACATTAGAACCAACGAACCTGTTACTCTGGCAGTTCTGGATTGTCCAGCCAATAAGACTGACCTATTTATCTACACACGGAACCATATTCTGAACTATCATCCAACAATCAAATGTTCAAATCTAACATCAGTCATTGTTTTCCGATAGTTATAACTGCCGTAGTGTTATAACTATTGCGTTGTTGCTTCCAAATTGTCAGATTTAGAAGCACTCATGCACAAGGGTTAATTCTCTTCGGTGATTGAAATGTTGAACTTAAGCTTGTGTAAATCATACAAGTTTTACTCAACACTCGGCCCGACAGACGCAAGGGAGCGGGAGGGGGTATTATGCAAGGAAACAGGTACTTTTGAAACATGAAGCCATGTACTTGTTTAGTGAGTGGCTTGTTTTTAAAGGGAAAATAACTAGTCATCTAAGCACAAAAGTTTTACCGTTTAAAGAAAAGAAAAAGATTCCTACACGAGTAGGATACCTATTTCTCTTACAGATGGGCTAAATGGAGGGTACTGGGACAGGCATAAAAGACACTTTTTTTACTTCATGACGTGAGCCTCCCAGACCCAGTGCTAGCTTCACTTCAGCTTTCTAATAAAACAAGTAGTGCTTCAGTATTATCTCATCAGATAAAGGAAACGAATTTGTGTTACTCAGACAACAAACAAACTTAACTGACATAGGCAACACATTTACACATTTGTCCAACGCAGACGATAAAAAAAATTAAATTAACCGAAGTAGGCAGCAAATTTACCATTTTATCTTTCGTAGACAATAAATAAGCTTAAGTGAAATAGGCAACAAATGTAGTAATTTGTCCTACGTCGACAATAAACTTTAACTGAAATAGATAACAAATATAGCAATTTGTTCTTTGTGAACAATAAATAAATTTAACCATAAATAGGCAACAAATTTACCAACCTGCCACACATAGACAGTAAAATGTAACGAGCTGGGAAACACACATACTAGATCATCATCATCATCATGTGCCGTGCCGACTGGCGTTGGCTATTATGCTTCTCCAGAGTACACGATCCTTCATGCAGACCATCAGCTCAGTTGGTGATCTCCTCTCACACCATCCCGTCAGACTGTCCAGTATCATTTCTCTTGGTCTTCCTTTTGATCTTCTTCCTTCTATTTTTCCTGTTATAATATTTTCAATGCTCCCTCTTCTCATTGCATGTCCTATGAAAGTACACTGTCTCTCTCTTATCTTTTTGACAAGGTTTTTTGTCTCTCCAGCTCGTCTCATATATTCTCCATTAGTCATTTTTGCTGTCCAGGGGATTCGCAACATTCTTTTAATAAACCACATTTCTGCTGCTTCCAATGATTTTTGTGCAGACTTGCCTATTGTCCATGATTCACTTCCATATAACAAGATAGGTTCAATACAGCACTTTAGGACTCGTTTTCTATCATTCATTGATAAAGATGTGTTGGTTAATATGTTTCTCATACTAGTTACAGCAAGCAAAAGTACTCGATACAGGCAGTAAACTACACAGGTGTAAGCAACACATTTACGTGAAACGGGCAAACAAAACAAACCTATGACACGAGCGATCACAATTACTTGGCGAAGGCAACCAAACTTTCGACGCGGACAACAGACTGATTCGATACGGGAAACAAACTTATCCTGCAACAAGGCAACATATTTTTCCAGTGGGGGGGGGGGGGAATTAACTTACCAGAAAGATCCAGGGAAAGGTACACAAGGAAGGTGTGGAATTTGCAGGCGGCTCCTGATGTAAGACGTATGTAGAAATTTTGTGCATGTTCCAGCCACAGTCTTTGGGGAGAAAAATAAGAAGAGCAGTTAATGAACATGATATCAGGGGGTTACATTCTGATATCAGGTTCATAAATAAATAAATATATTTATTGTATTGTAAAATATTTTTAACCACAAATAAAGAACAAAATAATTCAAAATTCCTTTCGTCAAGTACAGAAGTTATGATCAAATTAGATCGGGAAAAAATATAAAAACATCATCATCATCATCATCACCACCAACACCACCACCACCACCACCACCACCATCATCATCATCATCATCTTCATCATCATCATCATCATCATCATCATCATCATCATCATCATCATCATCATCATCATCTGGCGTTAAGATACCTCTAGTACAGATTGCAAATCATGATACATTCTGTACCCCCAGACAGTTTCGACCGCTACCTTCTGTCCCACAATTTACTAGCCTCTTTGAAAAAAGCAATCTCATTAATCTTCCATGAGCAACTAACCATGGAAAAAAGAACCGAACTAATTATTAAACATGTAATCATTTATTTATACAGTTGAAAAAAAAAGAAACGCAACACTACTGTAGTCGTAATGGACGCCAAAATTGAAACTTGTATCAAAATTTTATTTTACGGAATTAATGTTTCATTCTTGGCGTGAAGAAACTTTAAGACTTTAACAATGAAATGATGTTCATTAAATTTGGTTGGGGCTTTTATTCTTTTCGACTGAGGCCTCCGTTTCAGTAAGGTGTATGGCCTCCTCTGGCCTGTATCAGAGAACGACATCTCCTTGACAAGGATCTGTTGTTGTGGGATGGCTGCCCACTCTTCCAGCAGTGCAAGTGACAACTGTCGAAGTTTGGTTGGCGCCATGTTTCGCTGGTGGACTTGTCTGTTGAGTTCATCTCATAAGTGTTCTATTAGTTTCATGTCTGATGACATGGATGGCCACGGACGTTGTTGTCAGCGAGAAACTGGGTGGTGAAGTGTGCCACATGAGGTCGTGCGTTATCCTGCTGAAAAAAATCGAACTTGATGAAGCCAGAAGTGGAAGGACGTGAGGACGAAGAATTTCAGCGACGTATCGTTGGACATTCAGGCGTCCTTTAATTTGTACCAGGTCACTTATTCCCACGAAGTTGATCGTCCCCCTTACCAGTACACCTCCACCACCATGTGGAGGAGCCTCATCCACGCAGTTCTGGACGTAGCGCTCATGGACTGCGGTAAACTCTTCTCCGTCTCTCGTGTCGGTGGAGCAGAAAGAATGATTCATCACTAAACCAAACCCTACTCCAATCATTCGCAACGGTCCATTGACGATGCTGGTTCGCCCACCACAGTCGGTTCTGGCCATTGCAGTCCGTAAGAACAAGACCTCTGTAGGGTCTTCTAGCCCAAAGACCAGCGTCGTGCGGTTGGTTCCTGAACGTTTGGTCTGAAATTCGACTAGCTGTTGTCATAAACTGGACTGTTGAGGACGATTCCGGAGATGATGCAGCCGTATGAATCGGCCTTTAGCAGGAGTTGTGACTATGGGTCTTCCACTGCGCGGCCGGTCTGCAGCTGAGCCAGTTTCTTGAAATCGTCTCCAAATGCGACTAATGATGCTTCTAACCACATTAAATTGTCTGGCCACTACACTTTGTGATTGTCCAGTCTGTAAACATCCAATGATGATGAGTCGTTGTTCTGTAGTGAGATGAGCCATACTTGCGCACTGATTTCTCAAATGAACTGATTTGAGGAGCGTCAATCTTTTATAGGCATTCAATAACATGGTCAGTGAGTTTTTGTGTTCAGTAAGTTTCACGGGATTATCGTGAACCTGGCATGAGTTATTGTCAAAAATTCTATTTTGACTAGTGTCGCTTTTCTGTGCTCATGAATCATCTGCTGTATACAATTCATGTCAGCACATGAAGTTGATGTCAAAGTGAAGATTTCAGGAAATTTGCCCTTGTCTGATCTGCAAACTTCAGTTTAAATCGCAACATCGTATTTGTTGCGGTTTTTTTTTTTATTGAACAGTATATTTTGTATTTCAAAATGTGACACTAAGCAACGCAATTTATCTATCAGCAATCGAGGAATCGTTTTCGTAGCTGAAGTACTCGTATTTTATACAGAATTTGGCAGCTAACCCTATGTCCAGCTCTCCTTATTTCTCCTCCGAACTTGGGAAAGAAACGATAATGTAAAGACGCTGGAGATGGATACATACACTTGGAAAGTCTACCACAAACATAACCGGACAAACTGTCACCTGAATACCCAGGGTAAGAGGAAACAAGGAAGACACAGAAACACCTGGCCAAGGAGTCTTGAAGCAGAGATAAAGAAGATCAACTACACCTGGAGATAGAAACAGCCCAAGATAGATTGATTGATTGAGTGATTTCAAAAGGGTTAGGAATTGGGCACACAGGCTCGTCTGACATTCTGCCCTTTATCATACATCTTTCACTCTATTCTAGACATTCTACAAATATGCTGTTCATGCAACAAACATAATTAACATTGAAGCTGAGAGACATAAAATAAAATATAACATTTACGTTTTGCTCTTAAACATTCACTCAGTATAGAAATAAAAGGGGAGCACTTGGCGATGGCCTACGCACCAGATAGAAGTAAAGAAGGCGAAGAAGGAATCGATTAATCAATTTGATGATGTTCAGTTTTTATGAGAGTGGGAAAAAGCTTACCTGTGGTCATGTTACTGAGACGTAGAAGAGTAAAGGTGCTTTCATTCATTCATTTGCATGTCCCTTGCGGAACTTTGCCTCCCAAACAGCACTCCTGTAGGCCTCTCTGTTGTGAGCAAGATGGCCTGCCGCTGCTGCATCCATTTCCAGATCGTCAACAATGTCTTGCAGCCATCTTCGTTTTGGTCTTCCTCTCTTTCTTTTTCCCATTATGTACCCTTCCACTACGGTCTTCTCTAAATTATCATGACGTTTAATGTGTCCAAAATATTTAAGTTTCTCTCTTTAATCCTCTTTACTAGCCAGCCTTCTTCAATACCAAGCTCTTGTAGTATAGATATATTTGTTCTTTTTTTATGTCCGCGATATTTGGAGAACTCTTCTGTAGCATTTACATTCAAAGGATTACAGGATGTTGTGATCAGCATTACATATGCCCATCTTAAAGCCTCAAGCTAAAGAATGTGTCAGGTATCCATTTCTGTAGCTAGGTTGACGGGGATGAAGACCCTGTCCAATTAGGCAACCAGCCACCCATAACTGATATGCTAGCGTCAGGTGTTATAACTGACCAAGACCCTGTCCCACCTCTCCGTTGGTACCCTCAGTAACAGGCCTGGCTAACGAGTCAGGGATCGCCATAATCACCACGGTAGTGGAGTCTGCTAAAGAAACATTGCATACCTTCTGCTTTTTAGCTATACTCTGGGACTGAAAAAAGTAACTGCCATAATCCACTCCCACTCCGATAAGATGCTGTATCTCAACATCTCTACAGCATCGGCTTCAAAGAATACCACCTCGCAGTCACAGGGAGATAGTACAAGACAAGACAAGACAAGACAAGACAGGATAACTATGTTGATTGCCGTTGCTGTATCCGGGATCTGACCAATGAGCTTCTACACGAGACTTTCTTCTTCTTCTTCTTCGTCTTCGTTAGCGACTTTGAAGCCAGTCGCTCTAACAAATGGTTTTCGGCATCACCGTAAAGCTTATCTTGGTAGGTGCTGGGGTCTGGCCAGGTACTTTGCTTGAGTAGGTGCTTGAGACATAGGCGGACTAGCCGTTTCGTTGCACAAAGCTCGTCTGCACGAGACAGCCAGTGAAAATACACAAAGAAAGCACTTTAACAGACAGCCAAATAAAGCACGAAAAACGCTCTATACCAGTGTTTCCCAACTCGGAGTGTACGTTCCACTGGGGGGGGGGGGGGTCAATTAGAATGTATACTTTTTCAGAACTTGGTTGACTATTATGCCGCTGAGGAGAAGGTAGGGGAGGCGGGGGGGGGGGGGGGGGGGGTTAAATCTTTGAGATCTTGAGGTGGGGCGAGATTCATAAAAGGTTGGGAAACACTTCTGTGAGAGTCACTAACCTGATCAGTCCGCCGTATAGAACCATGAGATCAGCAACTGCAAGAACGGACAGATAGAACATGGTTGTCTGCGTTCTCAAGGACTTGCGACACAGAACAAGTAGGGACAAGATGCTGCCGATTGTGCCTGCAAGACAGGTTGCAAATTGACTGTTACTGATGGCGATATCTGTAATCAGGGACTGGCATCCCCGCTCTCCGAGCATTCCCATACGTGCTCCGCCTTCCATTCCAACGCTCACTGAAGTGTGGGCCTGCTGATGGGGCCAGTCACACACTGGTTGTGGGTAACAGGCACTAAACCACTTCTTTCGGAAAAAAAAACTGTCCACTTCCCCTCTCCTCCCCCCCCCCCCAATTTGATCATCCTCCTGATGTGATTGTTGTCATTCAACCCGATGTCGTCCTTCATGCGCAGTCTATTCAAGGTGGCTTCTGCAGTGTCCTCCTTGTCCATTTTAAGGGTCACCTGAACTGATGCCGTGCCTGCCAGCTTGTCCGCTCTCTCTCTCATTGCCTCTTACTCTCGCATGGTCTAGGCAGTAAATCCACATCAAACTGGATAACCGAGAGCTCTCTAGAAGATGGACACCCACTCCATGCGGAGGAATTATCTCTCTATTCCCCGTAACAAGCTTTAGAGACGACATATCTCTCTTTCTCTCTCTCTCTCTCTCTCTTTCTCTCTCTCTCTCTCTCTCTCTCTGAACCTTAAGTGCCCAGGGCACATGGGGCTTCCGCAAGGGTTTTCCACAAATGCCTGTCCTTTGCCTTTTTTTCTGCTCTTGCCCAGGTGAGCCATCTATTGCTCAACATCCTTTCTGTTGTTCTTCTTCATGTCTCTTTTGGTCTACCCTTACTTCTGTTAGCCTGTGGTTTCCATCTTAGTGCTATTTTTGGTAGTGAGTTGTCAGTCGTTCGGAGCACATGTCCGAACCATCGCCAGCGTATTTCCTCAATAATTACTGTTAGTGGCTTCTATTGTCGTATATTTCTCCTGAATTATTCATATACTACATACTTTGTATCTGTTTTAAACAAAATTATCATACGTTATAACACCACGGCAGTCGTACGCAGACTTATGGCCGTATTTGGGACGGGCCATCTGGCCGTTTGCCGGCCGTTATAGAGGGAGGTCAGACAATAAGTACAGTTCACTATTATAACATATTACAAGATGAACAGCCATGTCTACCATCACTTTAAAACACTAACATAACGCAAACTAACACAGTAACTGTGTGGAAACTAATCACAAAATAGAAATCACAACACATTACACACAAGAATCATATTGTGATAACTTCTCAGTGACACATAAAGGAGTATATACACAAACTGTATAACACACAATATCACTTCCCAAATGAAATGTTCCCCCGGAGCAAGATGGACAATAGGAAAGCAGATAGCCAGGGACTCGCGCTGGGACGAAGCTGTCCCACTGTATATTTGCTGTACTCTGTATTTCATTGTTTATTTAATAAAATATACCTTGCGACATCGACCGTAAGTATCTTCTTATATCTTATATCCTTCCCGTGCCGTTAAACGTCACATAGGGCTCGCAAAGTAGTTCGCCAGTTTTCCTGTCTTCGGCGAGTCTTTCAACCTCATCAAAGGATTTTATGCCTGTTAATTTGGCCTCTCTTAACAATGTCCTCTTCAGAGTTTCACGCTGTCTGCCTCTTTTTTTTTTTTTGGCCTGTTGTGTTCCACTTGATAGCTTGTTTTGGGATTCTCTGATCATTTCTTCTCATCAAGTGACCAACATAAGTCCATCTCCTTTTCCTACTCACCCATGAGACTGGTTGTTGTTCAGTCATCTGTCTTATCTCTGCATTGTTCTTAAATTCGTTCCACTTGATGCCGAGCATTTACTTTAAGCATTTGTTTTCAAAAGAGTCTAATTTCTTGTCTATTTCTTTAGTTGTTTTCCAGCTTTCACATGCATAAATGAGGGTGGATATTACATTTGAATTGAATAGTCTTAACTTGGTTTTTGTGCTTATAACTTTTTAATTCCATATATTCTCAAGATTCTTGAAGATTGATGCTGCTTTTGCAATTCTGATCCTAATTTCCTTTCTAGTGTCACCATCCTGGTCTATGTAGCTGCTAAGGTATGCAAATTGATTGACTTCTTCAATATTCGTCCCTTCTGTGTGTATTTTTCCATTTTGATTAATGGGAATTTTCATTATTTTTGTTTTGTCCTTGTTAATTTCAAGTCTTATTTTGCTAGCCATTGAAGACATGATATCTGTTTTTTCTTGCATGGAATTCACATATTACTGATAAGAGTTATATCATCAGCAAAATCAAGATCTTCTAGTATGTATGAGCGGCCATAAATCAATCGGCCGTAAGTCTGCGGCCAAGAAGTTCCGAGAAAAGTTCGCTTACGCATGAACTTTCTCTAGGCTCTAAAGGCAGTTATGAACGCCCAGAATTCCAGAACATGCCCTGCGAATCTGTACTCTCTTTAGAGACTTAACAGATTTCGACAAACCTTGCCTCAGAAACAGAGATCAGGTGGAAAACTGGGGCCACGAATGAAGGACTCCAGGTAGCTTAGGTTTCTCAATGGCCACTCGTCTCTGTGCCCAGGTAACTAAGAATATGAAAATGGATGTAAGAACAAGGCAAAATGTAACGTAAAAATAAGGTAAAGGTAACACTGCCATGCTTAGGAGGCACATAGGGATATGGTGTTAGTGTCCATATTTTCCTTGACCTGTCAGCACACTAGAGGGTGATATGGTCAGTATCACGCCTGGCCGCCTTTCCTTCCCCAACTCCAGATGAAGTCGGGTACCCATTTCTACAACTGGTCGAATGGGGCGCCTCCAACAGGATTTGGACCCTCGACCTTCGCTATGAGAGACTATAGCACATTAACCACTTCGCCACTCAGACACACGCACACACACAAGCACTAAAAAGAAATAAAATGGACTGCTCTCTTGACTTTCAGACTTATTTACAACCAGGACAATTGGCGACAAATACATCCATATGATAATGCTGACTTACCTACAACCAGGACAATTGGCGACAAATACATCCATGTGATAATGCTGACTTACCTACAACCAGGACAATTGGCGACAAATACATCCATATGATAATGCTGGCTTACCTACAACCAGGACAATTGGCGACAAATACGTCCATATGATAATGCTGGCTTGATATTCGGAGTAATGTTTAATGTCCGTGCGCATGCCACCACCAGTTGTGTTCTTCTGGTCCAGGACGTGGTCTCCAAGGTCATGAAACAATACTGTCAGATTCCACGCCATACCTGGCCTCTTTTCTTGCCCTGCCTCAGATATTTGACCACATTTGTAATGTTTTCCAGCACTCTTCAAGCCACTGTTTACATCGATATTTCCTGCGGATATAAAGTTTGCACGGTATTTATACACAACGCCTCACGGTGTTTCTGTTAACTCTAATGCAACCGAGATATGCTCAGACTACATTTTTTTTAAAAGTCTCAAACATACCTTATAGTACCTGTCCAAAATTATGATTAGTTAAACAAGTTTTTAAATTTCTCCCGTGGGCTTGCTCACAGGCGGTTGAACCTATAACAGTTTTAATTTTACGTCATTCATTCATTCATATGCATGTCCCTTGCGGAACTTTGCCTCCCTAACAGTACTCCTGTAGACCTCTCAGTTGTGAGCAAGATGGCCTGCTGCTGATGCATCCATTTGCAGATCATCAACGATGTCTTGCAGCCATCTTCGCCTTGGTCTTCCTCTCTAATTTTACGTCAAGGAATTCAATTCTTATGATGCGCTTCATTTCTGAACATGGAGATATCATTTTTCGGTTCAGAACTTGAAGCAAAACAACAAAATATCGTGATTGGCCCCTTCTTGTACTCCAAAGAAAACCTTCGGCAGTGCTGCATTCGAAAAAAATAAATAACAACAGCCACAAGTTTAAGATTTATTATTTACATATCATTACATTTAGTTCTTCCTGCTTGTACTCCGCAGAAACTCGTCATCTTAACAGTCTGAGAAAAGTCTCATTTACACGATCGTGTAGACAAGAGGCAGTCTGAGAAAAGTCTCATCGTGTAGACAAGAGAGAGTCTGAGAAAAGTCTCATCGTGTAGCCAAGAGGCAGAGTCTGAGAAAAGTCTCATCGTGTAGCCAAGAGAGTCTGAGAAAAGTCTCATCGTGTAGCCAAGAGCAGTCTGAGAAAAGTCTCATCGTGTAGACAAGAGAGAGTCTGAGAAAAGTCTCATCGTGTAGACAAGAGGCAGTCTGAGAAAAGTCTCATCGTGTAGACAAGAGACAGTCTGAGAAAAGTCTCATCGTGTAGCCAAGAGACAGTCTGAGAAAAGTCTCATCGTGTAGACAAGAGACAATCTGAGAAAAGTTTCATCGTGTAGCCAAGAGGCAGTCTGAGAAAAGTCTCAACGTGTAGACAAGAGGCAGTCTGAGAAAAGTCTCATCGTGTAGCCAATAGGCAGTCTGAGAAAAATCTCATCGTGTAACCAAGAGAGAGTCTGAGAAAAGTCTCATCGTGTAGCCAAGAGAGAGTCTGAGAAAAGTCTCATCGTGTAGCCAAGAGACAGTCTGAGAAAAGTCTCATCGTGTAGCCAAGAGAGAGTCTGAGAAAAGTCTCATCGTGTAGCCAAGAGAGAGTCTGAGAAAAGTCTCATCGTGTAGCCAAGAGGCAGTCTGAGAAAAATCTCATCGTGTAGCCAAGAGAGAGTCTGAGAAAAATCTCATCGTGTAGACAAGAGGCATTCTGAGAAAAGTCTCATCGTGTAGCCAAGAGAGAGTCTGAGAAAAGTCTCATCGTGTAGCCAAGAGAGAGTCTGAGAAAAGTCTCATCGTGTAGACAAGAGAGAGTCTGAGAAAAGTCTCATCGTGTAGACAAGAAAGAGTCTGAGAAAAGTCTCATCGTGTAGACAAGAGGCATTCTGAGAAAAGTCTCATCGTGTAGCGAAGAGAGAGTCTGAGAAAAGTCTCATCGTGTAGCCAAGAGGCAGTCTGAGAAAAATCTCATCGTGTAGCCAAGAGAGAGTCTGAGAAAAATTTCATCGTGTAGACAAGAGGCATTCTGAGAAAAGTCTCATCGTGTAGCCAAAAGAGAGTCTGAGAAAAGTCTCATCGTGTAACCAAGAGAGAGTCTGAGAAAAGTCTCATCGTGTAGCCAAGAGAGAGTCTGAGAAAAGTCTCATCGTGTAGCCAAGAGAGAGTCTGAGAAAAGTCTCATCGTGTAGCCAAGAGAGAGTCTGAGAAAAGTCTCATCGTGTAGCCAAGAGAGAGTCTGAGAAAAGTCTCATCGTGTAGACAAGAGGCATTCTGAGAAAAGTCTCATCGTGTAGCCAAGAGAGAGTCTGAGAAAAATCTCATCGTGTAGCCAAGAGGCAGTCTGAGAAAAGTCTCATCGTGTAGCCAAGAGGCAGTCTGAGAAAAATCTCATCGTGTAGCCAAGAGAGAGTCTGAGAAAAATCTCATCGTGTAGCCAAGAGAGAGTCTGAGAAAAGTCTCATCGTGTAGCCAAGAGGCAGTCTGAGAAAAATCTCATCGTGTAGCCAAGAGAGAGTCTGAGAAAAGTCTCATCGTGTAGCCAAGAGAGAGTCTGAGAAAAGTCTCATCGTGTAGCCAAGAGAGAGTCTGAGAAAAGTCTCATCGTGTAGCCAAGAGAGAGTCTGAGAAAAGTCTCATCGTGTAGCCAAGAGAGAGTCTGAGAAAAGTCTCATCGTGTAGACAAGAGGCAGTCTGAGAAAAGTCTCATCGTGTAGCCAAGAGGCAGTCTGAGAAAAGTCTCATCGTGTAGCCAAGAGAGAGTCTGAGAAAAGTCTCATCGTGTAGACAAGAGGCAGTCTGAGAAAAGTCTCATCGTGTAGACAAGAGGCAGTCTGAGAAAAGTCTCATCGTGTAGACAAGAGGCAGTCTGAGAAAAGTCTCATCGTGTAGACAAGAGGCAGTCTGAGAAAAGTCTCATCGTGTAGAGAAGGGGCAGTCTGAGAAAAGTCTCATCTTGTAGACAAGAGGCAGTCTGAGAAAAGTCTCATCGTGTAGACAAGAGGCAGTCTGAGAAAAGTCTCATCGTGTAGACAAGAGGCAGTCTGAGAAAAGTCTCATCGTGTAGACAAGAGGCAGTCTGAGAAAAGTCTCATCGTGTAGACAAGAGGCAGTCTGAGAAAAGTCTCATCGTGTAGAGAAGGGGCAGTCTGAGAAAAGTCTCATCTTGTAGACAAGAGGCAGTCTGAGAAAAGTCTCATCGTGTAGACAAAAGACAGTCTGAGAAAAGTCTCATCGTGTAGACAAGAGACAGTCTGAGAAAAGTCTCAAAGTGTAGACAAGAGGCAGTCTGAGAAAAGTCTCATCGTGTAGACAAGAGACAGTCTGAGAAAAGTCTCATCGTGTAGACAAGAGAGAGTCTGAGAAAAGTCTCATCGTGTAGACAAGATGCAGTCTGACAAAAGTCTCATCGTGTAGCCAAGAGGCAGTCTGAGAAAAGTCTCATCGTGTAGAGAAGAGGCATTCTGAGAAACGTCTCATCGTGTAGACAAGAGAGAGTCTGAGAAACGTCTCATCGTGTAGACAAGAGACAGTCTGAGAAAAGTTTCATCGTGTAGCCAAGAGGCAGTCTGAGAAAAGTCTCATCGTGTAGACAAGAGACAGTCTGAGAAAAGTCTCATCGTGTAGACAAGAGACAGTCTGAGAAAAGTCTCATCGTGTAGCCATGAGGCAGTCTGACAAAAGCCTCATCGTGTAGCGAAGAGAGAGTCTGAGAAAAGTCTCATCGTGTAGCCAAGAGACAACCTAAAAAGAAAACTCGTCGTGTAGCCAAGGGACAACCTAAAAATCTCGTCTTGTAGCGAAGAGATAAAATAGGAAAGTCTCACCGTGTAGCCAGAAAGCCTTCTAATCCCGAAGCCATATTACAGGCGCGCTGTACGAAAATAATCTACGATCCAGCGAGAAGCACGCATCCCAGCAAAGACTTTTTCTACCTATCAGAGACAACCTTAAACAAACCAAAAAAAAAATGCTATCCTCATTGTCTGCTGCCCACCCCTCCTCTCTCTCTCTGTCTCTCTGTCTCTCTCTTCTACATCTTGTCAAATAATCATAACGTATCCAACATACAAGTGCCCACAATACTTTGTTCTGTTTGCTGATGGCGTTCATGTTTCCCAGGCAGGCATTCACAGGGGAGAGAACTAAACTAGATCTCACTGCACTAAACAGCCAGAACTAAACCCTCGCCCTTCCTGGCGTGGCGAAAGAAACTGACCAAAATAAAATGTATCGATTAATCAATGTCCAATAATAAGAGAGTCCGAGTAAAAGTATATAAAGACCTGCAGTCCGGCTTTACGAAAAAAAAAGTACTAAGACAGGAAGGCAAATCAAAGCACAAACTACAGTATACGACTTTTTCTCCTTCTATTTCACTGGAGCTGTGTGCTAGTGGTCTTTGAGGCCATATTTTTACAGTAAAACAGCCAAGACTTTGAATATAAAATTCGGTCTTATTACAATTTCCAGGCATTACATTTATTTAAGGTAATGTAATGAATAATCCGCAGACGATGTGAATTAAGTGATTTATCAGAAAACTTTATTTATTTATTTACTTTTTGTTGTTGTTTCCTGGATTCCAGGTAAGGATTTGTCCTGTAGAATGAAAGATAATCAAGTTTGTACACAAATTCTACAGAGTAAAATGGATTGTCGTTCCTGCTTCAGCGGTTACCAAGTTTTAGTTAGATTCCTGGTAAGTAGAAGGCAAACGACCGTGCCAAGCAGAGTGGGCATTGGTCAACCCTTCCCTCCCCCTCCACCCAAGCCAAATAAAGAAATATCTTAACACTCAATGACTTCAGCCAAATAAAGACGTTTGTTACCATACAGTGGCCCCAAAACAAAGATATATCCTACCATACAGTGGCTCAAAACAAAGATATATTCTACCATACAGTGGCTGAAAACAAAGATTTACCCTACCATACAGTGGCTGAAAACAAAGATATATCCTACTAAACAGTGGCTCAAAACAAATGTATATCCTACCATACAGTGGCTCAAAACAAAGATATATCCTACCATACAGTGGCTCAAAACAAAAATATATTCTACTATACGGTGGCGTCCAAATAAAAAGTGTGATACCACACAGCAGCCCAAAACAAAGATATATCCTACCACACAGCGGCCCAAAACAAAGATATATCCTACCAAACAGCGGCCCAAAACAAAAATATATCCTATCAAACAGTGCCCAAAACAAAGATATATGCTACCATACAGCGGCCCCTTCCAAAGACGTTTCCTATCACACAGTAGCTCCCACCACCACCAAACAAATACACTACCACACAGTAGCCTCCAGACAAAATAAACAAATACACTACCACACAGTAGCCTCCAGACAAAATAAACAAATACACTACCACACAGTAGCCTCCAGACAAAATAAACAAATACACTACCACACAGTAGCCTCCAGACCAAATAAACAAATACATTACCACACAGTAGCCTCCAGGCAAAATAAACAAATACACTACCACACAGTAGCCTCCAGACAAAATAAACAAATACACTACCACACAGTAGCCTCCAGACAAAATAAACAAATACACTACCACACAGTAGCCTCCAGACAAAATAAACAAATACACTACCACACAGTAGCCTCCAGACAAAATAAACAAATACACTACCACACAGTAGCCTCCAGACAAAATAAACAAATACACTACCACACAGTAGCTTCCAGACAAAATAAACAAATGCGCTACCACACAGTAGCCTCCAGGCAAAATAAACAAATACACTACCACACAGTAGCCTCCAGAGAAAATAAACAAATGCGCTACCACACAGTAGCCTCCAGACAAAATAAGCAAATGCGCTACCACAAGTAGCCCCCCCCCCCCCCCCCAACAAAACAAACAAATGTACAGCGGCCCTGATCCAGACAAACAAATGCACTATCAGACATTTGTCGCAAACCAGACAAATAAAGACCTGACCTGACCTCTTAGTTAAGCTTTTCCCCCCTCTTCTCCAAGAAAGAAGGACAGAATTAGTGTGGGGAAAGCAAATTTTATCATGAACTGTACAAGAAAGACAAAGAAACTCACGCGACAAATGACCCAATTTGAACTTAATTAACAAAATTCATCATGTTTAGCATGCAAACAAACCATGCCACCTTAAATAAACACTTCAACAAGATCAATAACTGCAATATTACAAAATATAGACGTTCTAGCCAGGATGTAACTATGTGAATATGTTCTTCTTAAACGTCAAAAGCTGATTAAGCGAAGGGCAAAAGAAAAAAAAACAGCATAGAAGACAGATAAAAACTATTTCCGAGATATCAGAGAGATCAAAATTGCTTCCAGAATATCAGAGAGAGCAAAACTGTTTTCAAGATACCAGACAGATCAAAGCTGTTTCCAAGATACTAGAGAGAGAACAAAGCTGTTTCCAAGATACTAGAGAGAGAACAAAGCTGCTTCCAAGATACCAAACAGATAAAAAACTGTTTCCAAGATACTAGACAGATCAAAGCTGTTTCCAAGATACCAGACAGATCAAAGCTATTTCCAAGATACTAGAGAGAGAACAAAGCTGCTTCCAAGATACCAAACAGATAAAAAACTGTTTCCAAGATACTAGACAGATCAAAGCTGTTTCCAAGATACTAGACAGATCAAAGCTGTTTCCAAGATAGCAGAGAGAGAGAGAGAGAGAGAGAGAGAGAGAGAGAGAGAGAGAGAGAGCAAAACTGTTCCGAAGATACTAGGCAGATCAAAACAAATTGTTTCCAATGTATAGACATATCAAAACTGTTTCCAAAACATCAGAGAGACAAAAACTGCGCCCAGAACATCTGGTATATTAAAACCGTGTCCAAAATTAGAAAATGTTATATTCCAAGACCGAATAACCAAATTGTTATATTCCAAGACCGAATAACCTCGGCTGACTACCATGTTCTTCATAAAGGTATCAGCCACCAAAAGCGTTTACCTCGTATCCCACAAGGAGATTCAGAGCCAAATACTCGTTCATGAGATTGAATGGCCGTTCCAATGATTTGTTTTGCTCCTTAAATGCAGCGCGTTCAGTATAATGGGGAACAAAAAGGGCTATACCCAGCGAAGTGTAGGAGCAGAAAAAGGAGGATTAGCCTGTAGGCCACGATGATGGCCTGTCTCACAGTTGTTGTGATAAAGATACATCAGTGGCAGCAAGATCCTGGCATTAGGAGCAGTGGAGGTTACTGCAGTGACTGAACAAGTGGAATAAAGATGGTACGACCGTACTTTTATTACAGATAGGTAAACGTATGGACAATAGGCAGGTCTGCACAAAAGTCATTGGAATCAGCAGAAAAGTGGTTTATTAGAAGAATGTTGCGAATTCCCTGGACAGCAAAAGTAACTAATGGAGAATGTTTGAGAAGAGCTGGAGATAGATAGAAAAAAATCTTGTCCAAAAAATAAGAGAGAGAGAGAGAGACAATGTACTCTCATAGGACATGCAATGAGAAGAGGGGGCATTGAAAATATAACAACAGGAAAAATAGAGGGAAGAGGATCCAGGGGAAGACCAAGAGAAATGGTACTGGAAAGTCTGACGAGGAGATCACCAGCTGAGCTAACGGCCTGCATGAAGGATCGTGTACCTGGAGATGCATAATAGCCAACGCCAGTCGGCATGGCACCTGATGATGATGATTATGATGAGGTATACATAAGTGGCCAAGACCCTATCCTGCCTTCAAGTTGGTGCATACAGTAACAGACTCAGGCTGGCTAATTCTCGTCATCCTTAAAGTGGCATTTCTTTATGTTCCGAAACATAATTCTATACGGCGCATGTCCTTCAACATCTTCACTGCGTTGCCAGATAAGAACATACAGGGCGCAGTTACGGCAAGACGGAACAATGAAAAAAAGTGAAAGGTCACAAGGTGATATATAATTTAAAAACTAATTTAGCTGATGCCGTTATATAGTGGTAGCAGTAGTAGTAGTAATAGTAGTAGTAGTAGTAATAATAATAGAAGCAGTAGTAATATTAGTGGTAGTAGTAGTAATAGTAGTAGTAGTAGTAATAGTAGTAGTAGTAGTAGTAATTGTTTTAACAGTATTAATAGTAGTATTAGTAGTAGTAGTAATAGCAGTAGCAGTAGCAGCAATAGTAGCATTAGTAATAGTAATAGCAGTAGTAGTAGCAGTAGTAGTAGTAATATTATTATTACTATTATTATTAGTAATATTATTATTATTATTAGTAATAGTAAAAGTAGTAGTAATAATAGTTGTAACAGTAGTAACAGTAGTATTAGTAGTAGTAGTAATATCAGTAGTAGTAGCAGTAACAGTAGTATTAGTAGTAGTAATAGCAGTAGTAGTAGCAATAGTAGTAGTAGTAGTAGTACTAGTATTATTATTATTATTATTATTATTATTAGTAGTAGTAGTAGTAGTAGTAGTAGTAGTAGTGGCAACAGATTGATAAATTCATAAATAAAGAAACTTGAAAAAGTGTCAGACGCAGATAAAGAAATGAATAGCAATGATAACACAATGAAGACAAATGCTAGTATTGAGGAATCTGTCCTTAAAAGCAAACCAAAAAAAAAATGAGAGCTATAGAATACTATATCTCTTCCGTACTAGTGTCTCTCTGAGCCTTAAGTGCCCAGGGCACATGGGGCTTCCGCAAGAGTTTTCCACAAGTGCCTGTCTTTGCCTTTTTTTTCTGCTCTTGCCCAGGTGAGCCCTCTATTGCTCAACATCCTTTCTGTTGTTCTTCTCCATGTCTCTTTTGGTCTACCCTTACTTCTGTTCCCCTGTGGTGTCCATCTTAGTGCTATTTTTGGTAGTGAATTGTCAGTCATTCGGAGCACATGTCCCAGCCATCGCAAGCGTCTTTCCTCAATAATTGCTGCCAGTGGCTTCATCTGCTTTTCTGCCAACAAGATGTTATTTCTTATGGTGTTTGGCCAAAATATTTTTTTAATTCTTCGTAAACATTTAGTCTGGAAAGAATTCAACTTGTTTTCTATGGTTTTGGTGATTTTCCAGCATTCACTTCTATAGAGTAGTACACTTAGAACATTACTCTTAAATATCCTGATTTTCGTATTTATGTTTAGTTTTTTTTTTAGATTTCCATATAGTCTGCAGCACTGCAAAAGCCTGGTTTGCTCTAGTAAGTCTGCTGTTGATGTCCTCTGTGCTGTCTCCATTTTCTACTACTCTATTGCCAAGATATACAAATTCGTTGACCTCCTCCACTAACTTTCCGTATATGTGAACGGAGCAGAAATCTGGACTCTAAGCGGCAAGTCTGGAAGAAAGATACAAGCAGGAGAAATGTGGATCCACAGAAAACTACGTCATATATTAAAACATCACGTACTTTAGTCATATCAAAAGACATAACAATATAGTGAGGACTAGAGTAGAAGGAAAGGTGGAAGGAAAGGAGAGCTAGAGGTAGACAGAGATGGAGATGGGAAGATAACACACGAAAATGAGGCAGGATACAGCCTGGATATGTTCATAATCAATGCAAGGGAGAGAGGAAACTGGAGATTCGTCACCGTCAACCTTCGTACTGAAGACGGCATATGATAATGAGTAGTAGTAGTAGTAGTAGTAGTAGTAGTAGTAGTAGTAGTAATAATAGTAGTAGTAGTAGTAATAATAGTAGTAGTAGTAGTAATAGTAGTAGTAATAGTAATAGTAGTAGTAGTAATAGTAGCAGTAATAATAATAATAGTAGTAGTAGTAATAGTAATAATAACAGTAGTAGTAGTAATATCGTAGTAATAGCGAATGCTGGAAAATCACCAAAACCATAGAAAACAAGTTGAATTCTTTCCAGACTAAATGTTTACGAAGAATTAGAAAAATATTTTGGCCAAACACCATAAGAAATAACATCTTATTAGCAGAAATGCAGATGAAACCACTGACAACAATTATTGAGGAAAGACGCTGTCAATGGTTGGGACATGTGCTCCGAATGACTGACAACTCACTACCAAAAATAGCACTAAGATGGACACCACAGGGGTGCAGAAGTAAGGGTAGACCAAAAGAGACATGGAGAAGAACAACAGAAAGGATGTTGAGCAATAGAGGGCTCACCTGGGCAAGAGCAGAAAAAAAGGCGAAGGACAGGCATTTGTGGAAAACCCTTGCAGAAGCCCCATGTGCCCTGGGCACTTAAGGTTCAGAGAGAGAGAGAGAGAGTAATATCGTGGACACAAAAAAGAACAAATATATCTATACTACAAGAGCTTAATATTGAAGAAGTCTGGCTAGTGAAGAGGATTAAAGAGAGAAAACTTAAATATTTTGGACACATTAAACGTCATGATAATTTAGAGAAGACCGTATTGGAAGGATACATAATGGGAAAAAGAAAAAGAGGAAGACCAAGACGAAGATGGCTGCAAGACATCGTTGACGATCTGGAAATGGGTGCAACAGCAGCAGGCCATCTTGCTCACAACAGAGAGGCCTACAGGAGTGCTGTTTGGGAGGCAAAGTTCCGCAAGGGACATGGAAATGAATGAAAATGAAGTAATAATAGTAGTAGTAGTAACAGTAGTAGTAATAATAATAATAATAGTAGTAGTAGTAGTAGTAGTAGTAGTAGTAGTAGTAGTAATAGTAGTGGTAGTAGTAGTAGTAATAGTAGTAATAGTAGTAGTAGTAATAATAATAATAATAGTAGTAGTAGTAATAGTAGTAGTAGTAGTAGTAACAGGAACAGTAGTAGTAGTAGTAATAGTAGTAGTAATAATAGTAGTGGTAGTAGTAATAGTAATAGTAGTAGTAGTAGTAGTAGTAGAGGTAGTAGTACTAGTAGTAGTAGTAGTAAAAGTAGTAAAAATAATAAACGTAGGAGACAGGGATGGCTTGAGAGACTTTATCCGTGGCCTATACTCCCAAGGGAGTGACGTGTAATGATAATGATGATAATGAGGCAGAATTGGTAAAAATTTGAGGAGTATCAATCCAAGGCTGTACGATGTTGGACATCACGTGCAGCTAACAGCCTCTTGACGTTAAAAACTCAGACAATCACGTCTGCGGCGGCTGAGACCGTCAGGTGTTCGGGGCCCCAAACTGTTGATCGATCTTGACTGATACAGGGGCGTCGGCTCGAGTGGTTCTTGTCTGCGTGGATTTCGCTGTGCTATCTCGAATGTATGTGAATATTTGCACATGTGTTATCATAATTCGTGATGGAAGTTTTCATTATTGTTCTTGCTTCTTTTTTTATCTTTCATCATCATCATCATCATCATCATCATCATCATCATCATCGTCGTCGTCGTCGTCGTTGACATCATCATCATCGCCGTCGTCGTCAATCTTCCCAAAACAACGCGATAAAACTTTGCCACACATAGAATTCTCCTGTAAAGTAATGCTCTGATAAGAGTTCTATGTGGAATAGACAGTATAATAATAGTTATGTGAGGACTAGATAGTATAATAGTTATGTGAGGACTAGATAGTATAATAATAGTTATGTGAGGATTAGATAGTATAATAATAGTTATGTGAGGACTAGATAGTATAATAATACTTATGTGAGGACTAGATAGTATAATAATAGTTATGTGAGGATTAGATAGTATAATAGTTATGCGAGGACTAGATAATATAATAATAGTTATGTGAGGACTAGATAGTATAATAATACTTATGTGAGGACTAGATAGTATAATAATAGTTATGTGAGGATTAGATAGTATAATAATAGCTATGTGAGGACTAGATAGTATAATAATAGTTATGTGTGAAGAAGATAGTATAATAATTGTTATATGTGAAATCGATAGTGTAATAATAATTATGTGTGAAGTAGATGGTATAATAATAGTTATGCGAGGACTAGATAGTATAATAATAGTTACGTGTGAAGTAGATAGTATAATAATAGTTATGTGTGAAGTAGATAGTATAATAATAGTTAAGTGTGAAATAGATAGTATTATAATAATTATGTGTGAAGTAGATGCTATAATAATAGTCATGTGTGAAGCAGATAGTATAATAATAGTTATGGGTGAAGTAGATAGTGTAATAATAGTGTTAATAGTAGTAGTAGTAGTAGTAGTAATATTTGTAGTAGTAATAGTAGTAGTAGTAGTAAAAATAGTAGTAGTTGTTGTGATAGCAGCATTAGTAGTAGTAGTAGTAGTAGGAATAGTATTAGTAGTATTAATAGCAGTAGTAGTAACAGTATAATAATAATGGTAGTAACAGTATAATAATAATAATAATAATAATGCCTAAGGAAAATACTCGACATCAAGTGGAATGAATTCAAGAGCACTGCAGAGATAAGACAGATGACTGAACAACAACCAGTCTCACGGGTGATCAGGAAAAGGAGATGGACGTATGTTGGCCACTTGATGAGAAGAAATGAGCAGAGAATCCCAAAACAAGCTATCAAGTGGACCACAACAGGCCGAAGAAAAAGGGGCAGACCGCGTGAAACTCTGAAGAGAACATTATTAAGAGAGGCCAAGTTAACAGGCATAAAATCCTTTGTTGAGGTTGAAAGACTCGCCGAAGACAGGAACAATTGGCGAACTACTTTGCGAGCCCTATGTGACGTCTAACGGCACGGGAAGGATATAAGATATAAGATAAGATAAGTAGTAGTAGTGGCAACAGATGGATAAAATCATAAACAAAGAGAAAATGGAGCAAGTGCCTAAGGTATATGCTAACCGAGGATGAGAGACGCAAGAAGCGGACAAAGAAATGAAAAGGAACGGTAAGATATTAAACACAATTAAGACAAATGCTATTATCCAGAAATCTGTCCGTAAAAAAAAGAGAGCTATAAAATGCTACATCTCTTCCGTATTAGTGAACGGAGCAGAAATCTGGACTCTAAGCGGCAAGTCTGGAAGAAGGATACAAGCAGGAGAAATGTGGATCCACAGAAAACTACGTCATATATTATGGGAAAGTGAAAAGAACAAATTGCACGAGTTTCATAAAAAGCTACAAGTAGAAAACGAAATACGAGGTGTGTCTAATAAGTCTGGTGAATGGCAATATGGGCCATGTCCATGGCCTTGTACATGGCCATATTAGACAAGTCGAGAAGCGCCACCTAGCGTGGAGTGCATCCTACAAAACTGTGTTCTCTTACTTTATCGCACGAAAGTCTCATTGTTTCCTATTTGTAAAAAAAACCTGTTCCTAAAACAGGTGCTATAATATCATTGCAGACACACAAGGAAGCAACGAATGAAAGGAGCTAATATCACAATCCATGAATTTATTATTTATTTATTTTCTTATTTAAATATAACTGGGCATGAACATTCAAGATTGAATTAATTTATGCATCAACCATTGTTTTAAAAGCAATTTCCCCTGACCACAAAATTTATAATTCACAACTTATATTTCAGTGTAATATGTAATACACTACTTTCCACGTGAAACATAAAAGTGAAAGAAACATTACATTTCAACAAATGCGAACAGTTTAAAAAACATACACGTTACATTTAGTATATTCAGTTACAAAAACACAAACTTACATATGACTTGTAAAACCTGGAAATAATCTACTGTAATCTTTGATTAATTACACCAAGATCAGTTCTACTTCACGAAGAACCGACGCTGGAAAAGAACATTCCAGAAAACGCATCACTGAAAAAAAAAAATCCAGCCAGTCACGTTTTGCCTCCGTGTCACTTTGTGACCACTGTAAAAAAATTGTGAATATCCAACATTTATGAATTGTCCAACATTTATGAATAGTCCACTCTGCTGCCACATTTTCCTGCATATGGTTTCCTATTTTAAAACATGCTCCCCTGATACAAATGTGAATTTATTGCAGAAAGAACCAGTCACAAAATAATTACGTGGAACGCACAATAAACATGACTGCGGGGGGGGGGGGGGGTTAATTCCAGGACTTGAAACGATGAAAACAGTGGTAAGTCTAAATCCCGGTAAAGTTAATATCATTTTTGTGTGTGGCAAATATTAGCTTCTATTTTCCTCCAAAATGAATCACAGCGAGACACGCGGAAGAGAATAAAAAAAAAACATAAATTCATTATCTTGGAAGAAAGATGATTTCTAGGTGTAGAAGAATAATCGTTAATTTACAAGAACAACAACAACAACAGCACCAGCAGTAACAATAACGGCAGCAGCACCAACAATAACAGCAACAACAGCACTGGCAGTAACAGCAGCAACAAAAACAGCAACAGCAATAACAACAAAAGAAACAACAGCACTAGCAGTAACAACAGCAGCAACAACAGCAACAAAAGTAGCAACAACAATAACAATAACAACAACGGCAACAGCAGTAAACAGCAACAACAGCAGCAGCAATAAGAACAGCAGCAAAAGCATTGGCATAATAGGAGCAACAACAACAAACAACAGCAATAGCATTGGCATAATAGAAACAACAAGAACAAACAGCAGCAATAGCATTGGCATAATAGAAGCAACAAGAACAAACAGCAGCAATAGCATTGGCATAATAGAAGCAACAAGAACAAACAGCAGCAATAGCATTGGCATAATAGAAGCAACAAGAACAAACAGCAGCAATAGCATTGGCATAATAGGAGCAACAACAACAAACAGCAGCAATAGCATTGGCATAATAGAAGCAACAAGAACAAACAGCAGCAATAGCATTGGCATAATAGAAGCAACAAGAACAAACAGCAGCAATAGCATTGGCATAATAGAAGCAACAAGAACAAACAGCAGCAATAGCATTGGCATAATAGAAGCAACAAGAACAAACAGCAGCAATAGCATTGGCATAATAGGAGCAACAACAACAAACAGCAGCAATAGCATTGGCATAATAGAAGCAACAAGAACAAACAGCAGCAATAGCATTGGCATAATAGAAGCAACAAGAACAAACAGGAAGATAAGATAAATAGAAACACGTAGAAGTACGTATATTTGACACAAAAGACATCCACGATAGCACCGACAAAAGAACTTTATGGAATAGTAAAAAAAGGCCCACAAAGGAATCTCTTTAAACGCTGTTTTCATCTCGGGGTGCCTCTATTAAGAAGTTTGGCTGCTATAAACCTCCTGGTTTAGGCTATGCTCTTTGTTTTCACCCGACCAGACTTGTCCCACTCCAGCTCTTGATGCTGCCCAGTCATCTACATCAGTGTCGTTACCTTGACCTTCTCACTTCAGATTTTACAAGTGGGTGCGCAATCCCTCTTTAGCACACTCCACTGCCTGACTATGGTAACCACTACCCTGTTACCCAAGCCAGGCCTGTTTCTGAGAATATCAATGGAGACGCTGGACAAGGTCTTGGTCAACATTTCCATCAATGTGATTTTCTCCATAATTTCCATAAATATGATTTTCTCCATAATTTCCATAAATATGATTTTCTCTATAATTTCCATAAATATGATTTTCTCTTTGCCTCGTGATGTCGTCAAACTGTCTGTAAAAATCATTTCCCATCATGTTCAAGTGAGCCAGTACTTCTTTAGTTGTCTCCCTAACCCATTGCAACATTTTTATATACACAAATGACAAGCATTAGTTTTCTTCTTTATGCTTGTTAATTTAATGTTTTGTTTCTTCTACACAGCTTTAATGGATTCATCTTCGGCCTCATCTGTCTATGGCTGTCGAGATTTTTCATTTTTCCTGGTACGTCTCTTATATCTCTTATATCCTTCCCGTGCCGTTAAACGTCACACAGGGCTCGCAAAGTAGTTCGCCAAATTTTTCCTGTCTTCGGCGAGTCTTTCAACCTTATCAAGGGATTTTATGCCTGTTAATTTGGCCTCTCTTAACAATGTCTTCTTCAGAGTTTCACTCGGTCTGCCTCTTTTTCTTCGGCCTGTTGTGTTCCACTTGACAGCTTGTTTTGGGATTCTCTGATCATTTCTTCTCATCAAGTGACCAACATATGTCCATCTCCTTTTCCTGATCACCCATGAGACTGGTTGTTGTTCAGTCATCTGTCTTATCTCTGCATTGTTCTTGAATTCGTTCCACTTGATGCCGAGTATTTTCCTGGTACAACCGCACTCAAAAAAGGACCCCAGGGTCCACCCAGCCTCTAAAAATGAGTACCAGAGAAATCTTGGGAAAGTAAATGCGGGCCAGGCGTGATGCTGTCCACATCACACTATCATGTGCCGAATATCTTGTAAACACTGGCATAACACCTGTATTCCAAATATGTCTCAATGGCATGGGAAAGGGGGTGGGGGGAGGTCTTACCCTTTTTTTAACCTCTACCTCCGTGTGGGAGAAAAACCTTGGAGAAACAAAGTGGAAATAAAAAAAAAAGAATAAAATATCAAGATCACACCCTGAGAGAAAATGGATTTATAGTTACTGTTTAATAAATCTTTACCTTCCTTTGATAGAGTTTCACGTTCGCAGCGCTGGCTGCTCGTTGTAAAAGAAAGTCTCCGAATTACATTAAGTGGAATCGTTCTGTTGTCCTATGTGTATATAGAGTTGTACTTAACTTGGAGCTGGGTTTTGTTATATACTACTTGATAGTATTTTACTGTAAACAGTTGGATTTATAACATTCAGTAGATTTTCTTACCGCATGTCGAAATTTTGTTGTTGTTGTTGTTTGCTTTTTGTTTGGACATAAGTCCAGTTCTATACATGCCAGAGCTACGTAAGTCGGAGCTTATGTCTTTGTTCTTATTGATGCTAATACGTTTTTAAAGCAAAAATATACTTTGAAAAATTTTCCACAAAATGATATTTTTAATGGAAAACTTTAATTATGTGAAATTTTATCGTTTGACAGACTTTTATTACGTTTTAGCACTTTGTTTATTTTTTTTTCTAAATGGTAAAACCCAAAGGAAAAAAAAAGAATCACATTCTTGCTCTAAATTTGTGTGTGTGTGTGTTAACTCTGAAAAAGTGCACAGACTGGCAAAAGATGGAGAAACAATGCAACAGAGTGTTAGAAGTACAAAATATGAAGAAATTTAAAAAAAACAACAGACCTAAAGCCATACATAAAGACAAATGGACAAAACAACACCTCAAGCAAAAACAGATGATGAATACTACAAACTCTCAAGAAATGACCAAGTGATACTCTTCCAACTGAGAACAGGACACGGCAAGCAGAGATACCATCTATACCAGGACCTGAAAATTGACACAACAGACCTATGTGCCTGCAGCAAAGAACAGCAGACCCCACATCACATCCTCTAGAGTTGCCAGCTACACAACTCACCCAGGCAAAGAACAGCAGACCCCACATCACATCCTCCAGAGTTGCCAGCTACACAACCCACCCAGTCAAAGAACAACAGACCCCACATCACATCCTCCAAAGTTGCCAGCTACACAACCCACCCAGGCAACGGGCAACAGACTCCACATCACATTCTCCAGAGTTGCCGGCTACACAACCCACCCAGACAAAGGACCTGGCCAGACTCCCCAACTCCCTGTAGGAGAAGCTCTACGGTGACGCTGAAAACCTGAAAGGAACTCCCAGGTTCGTGTATACAGGAAACTCTCTACTACAGAGAGTGGAACAACAACATACACGTGTGTGGGTGTATGTGTGTGTGTGTGTGTGTGTGTGTGAGAGAGAGAGAGAGAGAGAGAGAGAGGTGTCGATGTCTTGAGCTAACGAATAAGAAGAAAAAGAAAAAAAAAACCTGTTCGTACTGATGTGTTCTTTATGTGATCTAATAAATTTATTCTTAAAACAAATTTAACAACATCAGCTTTAAAAAAAGTTTGTTCTGATGGCTTGTTCCATTTAGAGGTTCTTTTAAATAAATACGCTTAAAAAACTCATAACTGAAATGTGATATTTAAGAAATGGTAAATTATATGTTACTTTGAAAAGCTTTTGAAAGATAAGCTATATAATTAATAAAAACATGTTTCCGAAATGAACTGCTTACTCAAGGCCACAACATAGTTCTCTTGTCATTCCACCTCCCTCCCTCCGCCCCAACGTCTAAAGCAATTTGCCTATTATTTTAGAATGCTAACCATACAACATGGTGCTTGATCACTTTACTGTGCTTATTTAACAAAAAAAAAACTATGACAGGAAGCCTCGTGTTTGAAATGTCTTATTTCGTGAAATCCTAGACTTGTTAGTTAGTTTCTGGGATTGTTTTTTTTTTCGTCGCGTTGGGGCATTTGGTCAAACCTTAACGTTTACAAACAGTGGATTTTCCCGCTGTTGGGGACTTGGGTCGGGAGAGAGCTGTTATAGCCGTCATAATAAGGTATCATAAAGTAATCAGATGGTTGGACAGTTACTTGACTTTCGTGATCTGGGCTGGCATTTTGTGTTTTTTTTTGTTTTTGTTGCAGGTGAAGTCAAAACTGGGGCATGGGTTGTGGGTATTGATGAGGAAGGAGAGAAAGTTATTCTCTCTCTTGATTACCAGAGCATGCTTATCTGTGTCCGTTATTAATTTTGTAATAATAAAGGAAAAAAGTAAAGGTAAAAGACAAGCAGAAAGATAGCCCGGAGGGGGGGGGGGAATAATGTTATGGCCTATATTTTCATTGACCTGTCGTCACACTAGAGGAAGGTGGATCTGTAGTGACATGCCTTATCGCCTACACCTCCTCCCCCACCCCTCTCCACCTCCCTTTCCTCCAACAGGAGCTAGGTAGCAATTTCTGCAGCTAGACTTCTGGGCATTAAGGCCATCCTTCTCACCGCCATAGACAAATACATTAACTACTTAATAATAATAATAATAGACAAGATAGAGATGGAAAGACAACATAGAAAAGGATATAAAAATAAACTGGTGTCACCAACTGGAGAGAGAAGATTAGGAATAGAAAGTAAAGCAGTTTTCCTCTCTCGGCACTGCTTAAAGCCGTAACACAGTACTACTAAAACAGAATTTCTTCTAAACAGGGAGTCATTCTTCCTGTGTGATGTGACTTGTTTATATTACTGAGCAATAAACTTGTTTGTACATATACTGTTATGTACTGTGACTATTACATTCAGACAATGAGCATTAAGCCCAGTGACACACAGACGTTTACAATGATATACACTCTGTAACAGGACAACCCAGGTAACACTGACTCCACTACTCATTAATACACGACATGACCAGTTACATGTAAATCAACAACTCTACACCACAGTTGACACTTAACATGAATCCAAACATCACAGGATTCATCAGCCACAATTCAAACAATGTTTAATGGTGAAAACCCATTTGTTGGATGAAAGTGTAAACTTGATGGAAACAATTACAATGAGAATAGAAAAATGGTCTGGGCGATTAACATCGCCATGGGACCCTCAGACTAACATGCAACATCAAAAACATTCTAACCTCATATATACCGAAAGAACTCCATACTCAACCTTCCAACATAAAATCACATTTTGTCCTAAAAGGACAATCAGACTTACAATCCTACATAATAACTTAACCTTTTGTCCATACAAGGACAATCAACTACAAAACAAACATCCTAACCCTAACAACCCTAACAGACCTCCTTTCTAGAGAAAAACTCACACACAACCTGTCTCTACAACATTCAGACGACAAACTCTCCCAACTCATTCACACCTCCCGCCTAACCTAAACCACGTGACTCAGAATTCTCTCGAAACACGAGACATTTTCTCCGTGCTTGGCATACAGTGATGAGCTGTGGTCTACCAGATTGTTTTGTGTGTAACCCTACCAAGACCACAACCACAGGGTTACATACAAAACAATCTGTACAGAATGTTATTCTGTTACAAAAGGAATGGAGGCGAACTTTATCGTCAGCAATGAGTCTTAACGTCTCGAAAGCTGAATAATAATAATAATAATAACGGATTTGTAATAACACCTTTTATGTTTCAACTGTTGTATTTGCCCGTCTTCACTGTTACTTTATCTACTGCTTTAAAGAAAGGTGCAACACATAGCCTGGCCAGTAAGAGAAACAAACGGGCTTTAGAAGCCTCAGAACAAGGAAACTAACTATATATATATATATATATATATATATATATATATATATATATACGCATAAACATATATATATATTTATAAGGAAAAGACCATCATAATTCTTTGGATATTTCATAAGAACAAAGAAGCTGAGGAATCAGGCGACTACCGGAAAATTTAAGGGCAAAGAAATAGTTTTAGAATTTAAACAAAAATACAGTGGCTCGCGTAAAAAATATATTTTAAAAACTGAGAAACATTATCGCCATCTTCTGTCGGCACAGCACGTAATGAGTTATTTAATACGTTCATCTCAATCTGCCTTTATTTTTCTCAGATATAAGGCACTAAAAGTCTCATTATGTTCTGTCTTGATACTTGTAGCTTATAGGAGGACCAGTCAAAAATTAACTTTAATTTTGCTCTAAACAAATCTAACTTGAGCAACAGACAGCTGTAGTTTAGACAATGTTATACTATCCCTCTCTAGATGTATGTGTGTGGAGGCTCGTCGGCCATTTTGGAAACATGACGTCAGAAGACCAGATCAAAGACGGCCGCCGCTCCCGTGGAAGCACGCACGAGAGAAGAACAGCGCACAGTTATTCGTTTCTCAAGTGTCTGATGTTTTGATGCTGAAGGAGATGGCTTTCTACGACGACCAGTCACTGAAGAGGAAAGCTTGGTAGACAGAGACAAAGCGAGTCAGTAAGGAGTAGAAGCATTCATCCTCGCCAAAACAGAAAAGGGTTCCGTACAATTCCGTCGGCAGAAAAAAAAGTTAATCTCTTCTAGGACTGTAAATGCCCAATCCAGGAAAATTACACACCAAAAGGAACCACTGTCAACAGCGAAGCATACTGTGATTTGGTTGAGAATCATCTGAACCCTGACATCAGGTTATAACGTCGCTGTCTGCTCAGTTCTGGCTTGTTACAGCATGATAAGGCGAGGCCTCACACATCAGGCGCAACACTACAAAATTACAATTTTGGAGTGTCTTCCACATCCTGGACTTTCATGCGACCTTGCACCATGTGATTATCATGAGTTTTGATCCCCTCAAATAGCCGTTAGGTGAGAAGAGGTTCAGTACGGACGAACAGATTTTTTAAAAAGCCGTGCGTAGTTGGCTACAATCAGAAGTATATCCCCCCTCCCCCCGGGGAATCCAAGCGTTAATGAAGCTATGGCAGACCTGCTATGCTCGTGGTGTGGACTATGTCGAAAAGTGATAAAGAGTTTTCGGTCATATTTCTACATTTCTACTCACCGATGTGTCTTGCAGCAGGACGTTTCCTAAATGGAACGCATCTACTCTCCTCTGTTTCACATCACGCCAGCGTTTCGTTAGCATCAAGTCTGCTCTGCGCAGTGTTTGATAAAGCTTTCAGTAATCTTGCTGTGCTGTTAATTATCTACACAGCGGCAAGAAAATATGTGAAATTTCTATATTAACCCAGTTTTTTTTTTTTTTGGGCGCACATTCGCTTGATGAGGGTTTTTGTGTAAATAATTTAGTAAAGAAGGTTGGGAAAAGCAATGCGACGGATCTAATAAGAGGTATAAAGATAGGATGATAGAGGGTACAATCATCATTGATAATCATCGTCACGGATGACGATCAAGCCAGAAGTAAATGGCAGACAATACAAACATTTAAAGAGAAAAAGAAACGTACAGAAGGATAGAGAGAAGAGAAAGAGAGATAGACAGAGAGAGAGAGAGAGAGAGAGAGAGAAAACGAGATGGAGAGTGGAGGGGGGTTGGGAAGAGAAAAGAGATGTTCAAAGAAAGGTTGGAGTTTCACTGTACCTCTTTGCTCTCACACTCTGTTTGTCCACATGCCTCCTTACTTGTTAGGTACACCAGGCTGTAGCATTCCCCCCCCCCCCCCGCCCCCAAAAGGTGAATATAAAGGCAGCCCTTGTACGCCATGGACGCAGCGAGGGGACATTATGTTAGCGCTCATATTGTCATTGCCTTCTCGGCACTCTAGAGGATGATGGATAAACTAGGGAAAAAAAAAGTAGGAACAGCTTTATTTACTTAACGAGCACACACAGTTGTGAACGTTTCGGTGTGAACTTTAATCATGCAAAAACACGCAGGACGAAGAAACAGAGAGAGAGAGAGAGAGAGAGAGAGAAAGAGATAAAATATAAATTCATATGAATGCTATGTACAAAAAATAGGAATGGAAAAAAAAATTAGAGTACAATAAAATGAATGGAGCACTTAGTTGTGACTTTGTAAGAAATTGTGGCTTGTCTTAGAAACGAATGCCTTTTCAGAAAGTACAGTAATTAATGAGAGGGAAGTACGAGAGAGAGAGAGAGGAGAGAGAGAGAGAGAGAGAGAGAGCGTTCTGTGCACAACTAAAAAAATGCATGAAATGAAAGCAAGAGCAGGTCAACACAGTCCGAGGCCAATAACGCGACTTGTTATTTCGTGTTTTTCTTGATTATTTCCCTTAGTACTTGACGTTGCTGAGATAATTCGTTTTTTTCCGGGGAGAGAAATTTGGCATGAAAGGCTACAACGAAACGTGCAGTTAGCGAAAATGAAGGAGCACAGTTCTGCAGGGTTGGCCCCTAAATATATAAAGCACTTAAGAACCGAGAGAAAGAAAAACTGAAAACAAGATTCTGTTGCTGATCCAGGCGATCTGCTTCATTACACTCGGGGCATGCCCACACGCGTTCAGCTTGTGAAGACATCAGGATCTCCGATGTTATATTAGTTGTGTGCCGTGTCCTAGCGTGTAAAAGGGATTTGCATACACCCACTGCTCTTGGTTACCTGGAGGTCAGGTAGTAGTTCATGGTTTGTGTTTTTACTGAAAAATTGTTAGGATTGTTGTTCGATTTTTTGTTGTTGTGTGGAGTTATATAGGTACATTTTTGTCCATTTTGATGAGGCCTTTCGGGTTGGCCCTTGCTACCCTAGTTAGTCAGACTTTTCATCTCCGTCGATTCCGGCATGGCCCGTACAGTATATCCATATGATACTTTGGATCTGTAAATTTGCTACTATTTCAGGTCATTCGCTTCTAATGGTGGTGTGTTGTACTTTCTTTAGTAAACACTGAAAGAGAAAGATAAATTGTAAGAGAATGACCGTGACTCGAACCTAGGACTCCAGTAGCAAGAGGAACCGCCTAGCCATGAGGAGACAACGCTCTATCCAAGTCAATCGCATCTCTAAGAAAGATCCACCTTCACTGCTCGACAATTTTTCTTTCTCTCATGTCATAATGGTAAAAAGAAAGAGAGAGGAAGACTACGGCGAAGATAGCTCCAAGACATTGTTGATGATCTGCGAATGGACGCATCAGCAGCAGGACATCTTGCTTACAACGGAGAGGCCTACAGGAGAGCTGTTAGGGAGGCAAAGTTCCGCAAGGGACACGCAAATGACTGACTGACATATTTTAGGTGCCCATTGTTTTTCGATAAGCAAGAAATGTTCCCTGCTGGACCCTAACATGAGCTTCACTCTTACGTGAACTGTCTCTTTTTAGGAGAAGGATGTGAAACTAGCCATGAAAATCTCAACACTCAACAAAATGTGATATCAAGAAAGGAAGAGAAATAAAGTCAATTACAAACTGAGAAACTCAGCTGTTGATAAACACGAAAAACAGAAAATTAGCCATGACGAAGAAAAGGAAGAAGAAGATATACTTCTTTGTTGCCGTTACTTCAAACATCGACACCAGTCTCTCTCTCTCTCTCTCTCTCTCTCTCTCTCTCTCTCTCTCACACACACACAAATAAGGCAGTTCATCTCAGACTTTCATCAAAGCCGTAGAGCAGTGTTTCCAATTTTTTGTATGGATTATGCCCCACCTTAACGCCTCAAAGATTTTGATGCCCCCCTCCTCGTAACACAATAGTCAACTAAGTCCTTTATATTATAAATATAATGTAATTCCCCCGCCCTCCCCACAATATTCATATTGTCTCCCTGTGTGACGTACGTTGGGAAACACTGTCGGCAAGAGCTTCTCCTGTAGGGCTCTGAGGGTCTGGCCACGTCTTTTGTCTGAGGTGGTTGTGTAGCTGTCAACTCTGGAAGATGATGATGTGGCGTCTGGCTCTTTTCCGCGAGCACATTGTTCTGTTAGGCCAGTTTTCAACTTCTGGTATGGATACCGTATCAGCCTGCAGTGTCCTGTTTTCAGGCGGAAGATTATAGTTTGGTTGTTTCTTTAAAGTTTATAGCATTCACCATCTGGGGTTTTTTTTTTGCGTTTGGGTGATTTTTGTCTGTTTGTAGGAACATATGTAAGTCGTTAGAAGTGAAAGAACGAGGCGCAAGAAAATGTAGACAATACAGGAAGACATACGACCATGACGATTGAAAATTTCATCTACTGTTCTAACCAGCTCCCTTTTGAAGAAGACGAAGAAGACAAATAATAATACTGACGATAATAATAATAATAACAAAGTACACTAGGGAAGACCAGAAACTTCTATGAAAATCCTACTCGAGAATGACAGATGGACCTGCGTGCCAAATTCTTCACCTTTCGAATACAAACTTCGATCGCTAGTTCCTAGACTAAACCACACGCTCTAAAATGTTCCATCAAGATTTTCACCATCGCAGTACAGGTGAAAGAAATTAATGATTAAAAGCGTGGGAGATATTATTACGTTACTAACACGAAAACCACGCGATATTTCGGCCGGTGACTTCCTCATACAGTAACAGGAAATGAGAAAGAACATGTGCAAGTTGTTGAAGAGGAAAGAATATGAGAGAAGAAGCTTAAGTTAATGTTCAGATAGGCAAACATATGCAATGAGATAGATAGATAGATAGATAGATAGATAGATAGATAGATAGATAGATAGATAGATAGATAGATAGATAGATAGATAGATAGATAGATAGATCATTCATTCATTCATTTGCATGTCCCTTGCGGAACTTTGCCTCCCAAACAACACTCCTATAGGCCTCTCGGTTGTGAGCAAGATGGCCTGCTGCTGCTGCTGCTGCATCCATTTGCAGATCGTCAACGATGGCTTGCAGCCATCTTCGTTTTGGTCTTCCTCTTTTTCTTTTTCCCATTATGTATCATTCCAATACGGTCTTCTCTAAATATCATGACGGTTAATGTGTCCAAAATATTTAAGTTTTCTCTCTTTAATCCTCTTTACTAGCCAGGGTTCTTCAATATTAAGTTCTTGTAGTATGGTTATATTTGTTCTTTTTTGTGTCCACGATACTTGGAGAACACTTCTGTAGCATTTACATTCAAAGGCATTTATGCGTTTCTCAGCTGTTTTGTTAAGTGTCCAGGTCTCCCAGGCATATGTTGCGATGGGAAAGATGCATGCCCTTAAAAATCTTATTTTTGTGGTTCTGTCTGCTCCTCTCCACAGATTCTTTATTTGTTTTACTTTTTACTATACGCCTCCTTACCTCGGTCAGTCTACGGGACACCCTTGGGCAAGGTGGAGTCGTATAGCCCTCCGATCAGGGTGACATGATGCCATGGGAGCAGGTGGCGGATGGAATGGGAGTGCAGCTGACAGATAATGTTTGTTATGGTCACCATTCTATGATGGTAGATAGATAGATAGATAGATAGATAGATAGATAGATAGATAGATAGATAGATAGATAGATAGATAGATAGATAGATAGGTAGAACAAAAACAGAAGCGTCACCTGGATATGATGTACACGAATCATCAATTCGACCAGTCCAAAAAAAACTCTAAAAATCTCTGCACATTTTCGCACCAACGTTGAACACACAGACGCGACAAGGAAGTTAATGCTGGGCACATTTTTTAATAAATCTAGAAAGATGGCCGCCTGAGCAAGATCTGTCAGGTTGATTCTCTGAAGTTCGTATTTCATAAGAGTCACGGATGTAACACAAAGAAGTTTCTGCAGGTAGTTTATATAGACTCTGAAGCCGGTCTATTCAACTTTTCTGCTTTCATCGTAAGTATGATGCAACATTTGCCAAGCTAGTTAAGTTAGTCGACAGATCATCGTCACCATACATCGAAAACATTGTCCTCGAGTGCTCAGATCGCCTCTTCAGTATATCCTCCAGTGTATTTTCCCAGCATATCCCCCAGTATATTCCCCAGTATATCCTCCAGCATATCCCCTAGCATATCCCTCAGTATATCTCCCAGCATATCCCCCAGTATATCCCCCAGTATATTCACCAGTATATCCACCAGTATATTCCCCAGTATATCCACCAGTATATCCCCCAGCATATTCCTCAGTATATCCCCTAGCAAATCCTCCAACATATCCCCCAGTATATCCCCCAGCATATCCCACTGTATATCCACCAGTATATCCCCCAAAATACCCCCAATATATCCCCCAGTATATCCCCCAGCACCACAGTATATCCACCAGTATATCCCCCAGCACCACAGTATATCCACCAGTATATCCCCCAGCATATCCCCCAGCAAATCACCCAACATATCCCCCAGTATATCCCCCAGTATATCCCACAGTATATCCACCGGTATATCCCCCAGTATATTCCCCCAAATGACTGAAATGTCTGAGGTTCTAGCCACTCCGTTGCTCGAGTTATTGCCATAACCTCCACAGTCAAACCTACTTGTAGTCCTGGTAGAAGCACCAACATCTTCCTTTCACCATTTTCCCTCCGACTTGGGCCGCGAGGGCCCCATGCGCTTCTCAGGTGCCGAACAACAGTTCTGCCCAGCTGCAAAATTAGTTTTAAAATCGAATTATTTTAAGAAAAGCCACAAGATGAAAGGGGGAAAACATTAGCACGTCGGGTGCGATAACAATAGCTACAACAAAACGTCATTGCTACACAAGATTATTTTCACATTTATAGAAATCATCAGAGTACATGCCACAGAAAATAGCTGAAAGTGATTTTTAAAAAAAAGCATATTCTTTTTCTCAGATTCAGATAAAACTGAGGAGAACTAGAAAGCTTCTTGCAATGTTTTCACAGGCAGCAAAGGATTTCCACGTTGCCCACACCAGTTTGCAAGAGGAAAGCCGAGGGGAAGATGAGGGCTTTGATATTTGGGTTAATAAAAGAAAGGAAACGTTATTGATGGCGGATTAAAGAGCACTGTTCATATGGAGCAGTGGTTCCAAAACTTCACCAGGGCGCCACTCCGCTTTTTCCTCTCCCAGGTTACATCCCTAGCTCCCCTGAAAGCATTTTCCGCTCAGACGGTTCATATATTCCATTCATATTCCTTTCCCAACACTCCACCCCGTCCCAGGTAATTTCAGTGGCCTACATGGGAACGGTATTGCCCATTTTAAGAATCATTGATGTAAAGGTTGCCTTGAGACAAAACAGACAGGAACTGAACATTTACAATGACAGTGAAACACCACTTACAAGGAAAAAGCTGTTTAAAGGACGCCACTGCCATAATTTACATGTTTCAGCTGCACTTAAAACGAGATTAAAAACCGTCCACAAACAACTGAAATATTTTCCAAATATTGCCCGCTTTTTGTTATGGGCTGCTGAAATGTCTTTGGGTAAGAATGGCCGGTACAAAAGCGACATAGCTTTCTGCGGTGAAGGTGGTGGTGGATTCCTGCAGAATTCCGATCATCAAGGTTTTCGTAGATGCTACGGAGTTAGCGAACTGCGCTGAGACGCTCCTTTCAAACAAGCAGAACAAAGCGTCATGCGACTTGTTCAAAGTACAGTGACAATAACCCTCATTTTAGCATTAAGCGTTGAAATTTATTCTAACTGAAGAAGGAATTTGGATCGTTCAATGTTATATATAATTCCAATGAAAGTTTCCTTTGGTGATTAAGATGACTCTTCAAGACAAGCTAATTTTTAAAGAATTACTGGGAGTAAAGACGATGTCCGATGAGGCAGTCAGCGACCCATAGCTGATATGCTAGCGTCAGGGTTAGCGAACCATAGCTGACCAAGACCCTGTCCCACCTCACCATGGTACCCTTAGTAACAGGCATAGCTTGGCTAACGGGGCAGGGATCGCCATAGTCCCCATGGTGGTGGAGCCTGCTAAAGAAGCATTATCCTGCTTTTTTAGCTGTACTCCGGGACTGAAAAAGTAGCTGCCATTACCCGCTCCCACGCAGATATGATGCTGTGCCTTAACACCTTTACAGAATCGTCTGTAAAGAGCAACAGTTCCCAGTTACATGGAGTTGGTAGAAGTAAAGGATTACTGCGAGGTTAAGTCTTGATAAGTTTGGGTTTGTAACATACAAGATCATATGAACTATCTCCATCATTCTTCTTCTTCTTCATCTTCTTTTTCTTCTTCTTCGTTCGCTTCTACCATCAAGATATCGCCCTGTTTACTTACTGTTTATTTACTCCTGTGGTTCTCGCGATAATCACATTTAGGATGGAGGCTCAGAGCATCGTGGGGCTTGGGCCTATATTCTCGGTGGGTCATAGAAGCGGCATTGTGTGACACTGTGGCTTTCGTTGCACCAGTTTAGTCCAGAGTTGGATTTCCTCACCGATCACAGTAGTAAAAATTGTGGTATGAAAATCAACATTGCCAAAACAGAGACTATGAAAGTCAACAGGAGTCAAAGCTCATATATATATATATATATATATATATATATATATATATATATATATATATATATATATATCAAAGACAACAAAATATAACAAGTTAAAGAATTCAAGTTATCTTCGATGTATGTTAACAGAAGGTGTGAGGCTTCATAGAAAAACTGAAGTTAGAAAGCAAAGACAAAGTGCTATTACATACCAGGTATCCCCGCTTCTTTCTCGTCCTAACATACCAGCTATACCCGCTTCTGTCTCACCCTACCATACCAGCTGTCCTCGCTTCTTCCTCGTCCTAACATACCAGCTATCCCCACTTCTTTCTCGTCCTAATATACCGCCAATCTCCGGTTTTTGTCGTCCTAACATACCAGCTACCCCGCTTCTGTGTCTTCCTAAATACCAGCTGTCCTCGCTTTTTCTCGTCCTAAGCTACCAGATATCTCACTTCGCACGTCCTACCATACCAGCTACCCCGCGTCTGTCTCTTCCTAACATACCAGCTACCCCGCTTCTTTCTCGTCCTAACATACCAGCTATATCCCGCTTCTGTCTCACCCTACCATACCAGCTGTCCTCGCTTCTTCCTCGTCCTAACATACCAGCTATCCCCACTTCTTTCTCGTCCTAATATACCGCCAATCTCCGGTTTTTGTCGTCCTAACATACCAGCTATCCCCGCTTCTGTCTCTTCCTAACATACCAGCTGTCCCCGCTTCTTTCTCGTCCTAACCTACCAGATATCTCACTTCGTTCACGTCCTACCATACCAGCTACCCCGCGTCTGTCTCTTCCTAACATACCAGCTATCCCCGCTTTTGTCTCGTCCTAACCTACCAGATATCTCGCTTCTTTCTCGTCCTAACATACCAGCTATCCCCGCTTCTGTCTCTACCTAACATACCAGCTGTCCTCGGTTCTTTCTCGTCTTAACCTGCCAGACATCCCACTTCTTTCTCGTCCTAACATACCAGCTATCCTCGCTTTTGTCTCGTCCTAACATCATACCACTCGAAGCTATACATATATTTATAGGCGAAATAAGATGCCTAAGGAAAGCAGCAAACGTCACTATGAGGGGCAAGATAAATGAAGACATAGGACAATTGGTAGAAACTACACCACGCTTACAATATACTGAGAAACAAAGAATTAAGTGGTTTGGCCAAATAATGAGAATAACACACATGCAGCCAACTGAGAGGAGATTCAATCAAAGAACTACACGTCACAGATCAGGAGGAAGACCCCGGAGAAGTTGGATAGATGGAGTTATGGAAACGCTCACGAATTATGGCATGAACATCACTGAGGCCACTCATATGGCCCACAAAAACACCAACTGCATCTCCCCTCGATATCGCTCAGTACAAGAGGAAGGATAAAGGAAGTACGTAGTGCGAGGTTACAGCAGTAGGAAAGGATACGACAATAGGTAGAAGAAACTAATTCCATTATAGTAAGCAAAACGTGACATCCTTTGTTCAGAATTACGTATAACAAGGGGCAACTTTTTTTTCGTTTAATGCATCAAAAGCATAAAGGAACCACATTAATTCTGCCTTGTTTTCAACGGTTAAGAAGATTTTTATAAGTCAGCTAAAAAGTGGCGAAGACGATGTATTTCGTGTCTGTTAGTTTATGTATTTTGTGCCTGTTAGTTTATGTATTTTGTGCCTGTTAGTTTATGTATTTTGTGCCTGTTAGTTTATGTATTTTGTGCTTGTTAGTTTATGTATTTTGTGCTTGTTAGTTTATGTATTTTGTGCTTGTTAGTTTATGTATTGAAGAATACATAATGAAGAATGTAGGAGAAGAGCTGGAGAGACAAAAAATCTTGTCAAAAAGATAAGAGAGAGACAATGTACTTTCATAGGACATGCAATGAGAAGAGGGGGCATAGAAAATATTATAACAACAGGAAAAATAGAAGGAAGAAGATCAAGAGGAAGACCAAGAGAAATGATACTGGACAGTCTGACGGGATGGTGTGAGAGGAGATCACCAACTGAGCTGATGGCCTGCATGAAGGATCGTGCACTCTGGAGAAGCATAATAGCCAACGCCAGTCGTTACGGCACATGATGATGATGATAGTTTACGTATTTAGTGGTTGTTAATTTAAGCATTTTATGCTTATTAATTTATGTCAAACTAATTGTGGCTCGAGAATGTGAAATAAACATAAGTGGATAGTGAAAGTCATAGATGTTAGTTTTTATAGTTAGAAAAGCAGATACACATGACAGATCAGAGAGGCTAGGAGAAATAGAAGAATAATTATTATCTTTGCGAGTTTACTAACAACAGAGAGAGGGAAAGCACAAAATATAGATATTTGGCTGCCAACTCCCCAAAAATATAAGGAGAACGCCAAAAACATAGATATTTGATTGTCAACTCCCAAAAATAGAGACAGAACACATAAAACATAGATGTCTGACTGCCAACTCCCAAAAAAATAGCGAGAGAACACAGAGAACATAGATGTTTGACTGCCAACTCTCAAGAAAACCGCGAGAGAACACACAAAACTTAGATGTTTGACTGCCAACTCCCAGCAATATGACAACGCATGAATGAAGACCTTCGTAAACATATCAGTCACTTTAGTTGTTAAAACTTGAAATCTTGTCCTTGTGTAAGAGATCTAGTTTGTTTTTCTGCACCCGCAAGGGTGCTGCTAGATAAGTGTACCACCCCGCGGTGGTGAGTGTTTTTAGATGAAAATCTTCTTAACCTAGAAGAAAGGACCACCTTGTTGATCATGGTACCTTCCGTGCCAGGTAAGTATATTTGTATATTTTTGTATATAGGTTGCGTGAGAGGTAAGGGAATAGATCTATTATTTTTTTTTTATGCCCGCATGGGCTCGCTAGATAATTTTACCACGTATGTGGTGAGGGTTTGTAGATTAAAATCTACTTAGCCTGGGTGGAAGAACCACCGTATTGATCATGGTAATCTTCCGTGCCAGGTAAGTATACATATATTTAAAAAAAACAACTTTATTTTCATTTAACAATCAACAATTTCATATTCAACTAAAATGATGTGAAATGAGGATGATTGCCCGTGGAGTGAAATGATGAGATGGTGGGCTTTTACAAACCATGAGGTGATAGCGTGGAGTATGATAATATGATTTATACATACATTGTAAAAAATATATATTTTTTTATAAACAAAAGTGTACAGTAATTGTATAACTCTCTCTCCTCTCTCTCTCTCTCCTCTCTCTCCCCTCTCGTAAGCTTGCTAACGTCGGGTTTTAACGTCAGTTCCTTAAAGTGGGTAGGGGTAATAAAAAGGCGCAGTCGGCTTATTTCTATTGTCGTGTTGCTGTCTGTGTCTGCCCTGTGCTTGCTTATGTTATCTTAACGCAAACTCGCCACCGAAGGTTGGATGGGTTGCACTGACACTCCAACCTGCCCTGTCGTTTGTTTTCGTAGTTTACCCGATGCAGCCGAATTCCGACCGTATCTTATCCAGTCATCATTATCCTTGCCTTTCTCCTACTCTCTTTCCTTCAACTGTTCCCACGGAATTATAAAATTCAAACAAGATTTACTATTTAAAGAAAGGCTGAACGTTCCCACGATAACCTGTGATGTGGCGATGGGAGTGTTCCCCCTTGTGGCTGAGTTCTGTCCCTTGTGGTTGAGTTCTGTCCCTTATGGCTGAGTTCTACTCTTTGTGGCTGAGTTCTGTAACAACCTTGACTTATAAGTGCACTTATGGAATTAAGAATGGCTGAATCTATGTGCACACCCTCTGTGACCTACATTGAAACTGCGCATGTCCCAGAAAAGATATTGAGATTCATTCTTTCCAACCCTTCCCCCCCCCCCCTCCTTCGTTCCCTAGAATGCCATAATCTCCACGTCTTCATCACTGCACCAGCACCAAATAACATCTGGGACAACTGTTAACATGCATATTTCCAGTGTTTATACTAACTGCAACTCATAAAGCCACCGAATAACAATAACAACAACAACAACAACAACAACAACAACAACAACAATTCAGCAATTTCTCTAATCACAGCTACTTTAAATACGCATACATAATCGTCTTCCTTCTGTGTGTCCCCATTTCCTGTGCATAAAACTTGCAGTTAATTAATATTCGTGAAAATTATTCTTAGGAAAATCTTGTGAGTAATAGCTGGACCATCAATCTGAATCCAAACTGACTTTGCCAATTTGTGTGAATATATCATGCGTGTCGATATGAAGTCAAGCGTAAAGAGTAGTTTAACGTCAGCAAGAGGATATTTTACCGAAATGCTGCTTCACGGTCAGCAAAAACTCTAGCACGAAGTCAATCTTATCCCGTGAATAGACATAGTGAACTCGGAAGTAATCAAAAGTAGAGATATAATCAGGATATTTACTGAGGAAAATTATAACCCAGCTTTTAATATTTTTTTAAGAGCTAAATATTACATTGGGAGTATTTTTAAAAACATCTTCGACAACCTCAGAGTCAAATCATTGATCGAAGCTAGCGCAGATAAAATACGAAACTAAGACGAGAGGGCACATTGTAAAATACGAAACTAAAGCTGCCATGACAACCGCGGGAGTCAACGCCTTCCAGCCTGAACGAGTCGACGCTCTGTGGTATCCTAGCTACAACTATCACTACCCGGCGTTTAAACAAAGGCAACTGTGTGAGTACTACGACTGCTATAGGGCTAGGCCACCCCCGAACTTCTGGAGAACTTCCGCCGAACGGATGAGACAGTGAGTGTGTTAATATTTCCTGAGCTATAACGCGCTGCAGGTTTATGCCTGTATGTTTTCTTTCGTCTAATTTTCAGGGCAGCGGAGGTGAGATGACTGTGCAAGACAATGGTGATGTCATTTGCTAGGAACGAGGCCAACCTGGTTCAGATGTTGCCCTTCTTAATATACTTGACAGGTGTAACGCAGCAGCCACATCAGCGATGTAGGGATGGGAGTGTTTCCACCTTGTGGAAGAGTTCTGTAACAACCCCTGATTTATAAGTGCCCTTATGGAATTAACGAAAGACACTGGGGCCCATTCGCCCCAACCTTCTTTTCTCCGTTCCCCAGAATGCCATCATCCCTACGTCTTCATCAGAGCACCAGCCGCAAATACCCGTCTGATTCTTAGCCACAAGAAGGTCACATACAACATCATCTTCAGAAAATGTTATGTCTTTTGTTGTACCCAGGAAGTTAACAAAACATTATCTTTTTACTATAATCGAGAAAGTTATACAACATTATCTTTAGGATATGCTCACCCTTTTACTATACTCGAGAAAGTTATACAACATTATCTTTAGGATATGCTCACCCTTTTACTATACTCGAGAAAGTTATACAACATTATCTTTAGGATATGCTCACCCTTTTACTATACTCGAGAAAGTTATACAACATTATCTCCAGAAAATGTTATTTCATTTACTACACTCAGGAAGATCACACAACATTAGAATATGTTCATCCTATTGCTACACTCAGGACTATATTATACTCTTCTTCCTTTATAGAAGAAGAAGAAGAAGAAGATGAAGAAGAAGAAGCAGAAGAGGCGTTTGTTGCAGTTTAGAATGATAAACTCTCGAGTTCAAAAGAAAACTGTATGACTGTGGTTATACTGTATTTATTTACTTGCATATTTTTAGAAAGCTGTTTGAACGGCTCATGGGATGTTAAATAAGGTAGATAGAGGTGTATGGTGCAGTTTTACAAAGTGAAGGAGGAAGTGAGCAAGGTGAGAAAAAAAACGAATATAAAGTATGAGAAAGCCCGTCTCAAACGTTGTAGCGCAGTTCACGTGTCTGAGAGAAATAACAGTGAAATAACAACACATTCATTATCCATGGCACTTCATAACGGTCATGGACAAGAGATAAAGTCAACTCCCAAAAATAGAGAGGGAAAGCACAAAAACACAGACATTTGATTGCTAATTGCCGAAAATAGAGGGAGAGAGAGAGAGAGAGAGAGGGAGGGAGGGAGAGAGAGAGGGAGAGAGGAAAGGAGAGAGATAACGCACAAGATCCAACAAAACATAAATATTTCCAGAATATATCCTTCAAGATTGCCCAAACCATGCAGACCTGAGGCGTGAGACGTGGCCAGAGGACACAAGCTTGGAGCAAAAGCTCTGGGGCTCCTATCAGGATCTGGAGAGGACTGCGGGCTTTGCCATGTCAACAGGGATCAAGATCTGATAAATGTTTGACTGCCAACTCCCAAACACAAAGAATATAGAACACACAAAACTTAGAAAATCTTTTTTTTTCGAGGTCTAATCCTACAAACTGTGTTCTCTTACTTTGCCGTACGAAAGCCTCGTTATTTCCTATTTATAACAAAAAATGACACACGACTTAGAAGCTTGGTTGCCAGCTCCCAACATTAAGACTTATCTTAATCTTTGGTTTATCTTCATCGACAGAGAGTGCCAGTGCTTCAAGGGGAAGATAATCGCTGCCCCGGGCACGACCAGGAGAGAATGTCGTCTCAGAAATTCCTTGCTGCCCCTTGATTGTCGCTCCTGTCAAGGTATGCAGGAGCCATGTTGTGATCGTGTTGTGATCAGGTTGGCATGAGGCTGAAAGATGTGTTGAATGATTATAATGATGGTGACGGCGAAGGTATGTGTTGTTTGGTCTCTCTGGAATTGCGGGCAGAATGGTCTCTGCTGGGAACGCGGTGAAGACGGTGCAAGGTTAGTATCTTGTCGTCGGGTTGCAAGTAGACAAGCGGCGGGTTGTTCCAAGACCTTGAAACGACTTAACTCGCAGCTTTTCGACAGGCCTCCAATACTAGTTAAACAAGAACCGAGTCTTGCCTCCAGGAGTCAGGCTAAGCCTTTTACTCTTGTACTAGGTGAGGCAGGCTCTGGCTCTGCAAGCTCTTAACAACTACTGCTTCACTCTTGTACAAGTCATATATACACATGATGATGATGATGATGATGATGGCAGGTAAAAATGGCTATTGACTGTTATGGTTTTCCAGAGTTTCCCCGTAGCGTACACTGAAAGTCGGGACAATACCTTCTCAGTGAGCTACGCTGCCGGTCTCTCATAATTCAAACGCTACCCTAGTCCTCCAATGATACGAGCTACACAATCCATCAAAGCAAGGGACCTGGTTAGACCTCGGACTTCACCTCTAGAGGAGTAGCTGTACGTCGACGCTGGAAACCAGAGAAGAGCTGCTGAATTTGTGAGGAAGATTGAGGTTGATGTCTGATAAAGCGACGGAAAAGAAGAAGAAGAAGAAGAAGAAGACTGTCCAGGCAGCAAGTTCATTGTGATATGTCTGTTTTGTCAGGAGCACGTCGGCGAAGCACGGTAATGTTTTGCTTGGCTACAGTTCTCAGGCCTTGTTGTTATGAATGACACGGGTGTCATTTATAAGAAATGACACATTTTTTCCCCCACTAGTTCGCTTAATTTAAAGTTAGGCAGCTGCCTGTCATGCCATGGAAGCATCTACATGTCACGATGCTAGCGGCCATATTTTTCCTTGATCTGCGGGTGTAGTCAGCATCACGCCTGGTCGCTTTCTCTTCCCCTTCTCTAGGAGGAATTTGGTACCCATTTCTACAGCTGCGTGACCATTAAGCCTTCAGACGGATCCGAATCACAAGCTTTAGTATAAGAGAGAGAGAGAGAGTGCGAGAGAGAAAGAAAGAAAGAGAAAGAGAGAGAAAGAGAAAGAAAGAAAGAAAGAAAGAGAGAAAGAAAGAGAGAAAGAAAGAGAGAGAGAGAGAGAGAATGAAAGAAAGAGAGATGGAAAAAAGAGAGAGGGAAAGAAAGTGAGAAAGAAAGAGAAAGAGAGAAAGAGAGAGAGAGGAGAGGTCCCTTACCTCTTCGCTATCCAGGTGATGTTATATGTTAGCTAATCTGTTTAATGTGGGATTGTAGGGCCTGTGCCATGCTACTTAGCGCTTAGACAAGGCTAAATTCTTCCTTGGACAAGGCTAAATTCTTCCCTAGACAAAGCTAAATTCTTGCACTTCTAGTAGCAACACAAACATTTACTGCAGTTTTTGCACTAATCTGGTAATAATAATATTGTGGATATAAAGAAATACAAAACAAATTGGACGCATTTGAAAACAAATATTTGAGGAAAATATTCTGTATACAGTCGAGCTAATTTAAGCCCAACACAGAGATAAGGAAGATGAGCACACAACAGTCTGTCTCATCAGTGATCAAAAGAAAGGAGATGGACATATATCGGCCACGTGAAGAGAAGAAACAATCAGAGAATGCCCCCCCCCCCCAAAAAAAAAGACAAGCTATCAAATGGGACACATCATCATCTTACATCCTTCCAGTGCCGTTAAACGCCACATAAGGCTCGAATGTTAGTTTGCCCCCATTTTCCTGTTTTCGGTGAGCTTTTCAACATCATCAAGGAATGTTATGCCCACTAAACTGGCCTCTCTTAATCATGCCCTCTTGAGAGCTTCACGTGGTTGACCTCTTTTGGGACACAACAGGAGAAAGTAAAAAAAAAAAAAAAAGAGGACGAGCTCGTGAAACTCTAAAGAGAACATTGCTGGGGGGAGGCTAAATTAATGGGCTTAAAATCTTTTGACGAGGCTAAAAAACGTCGATAACAGAGAATACATGGTGAAGTACAATGCGAGTCCTACGTGACCTTTAACGGCAGAGAAAGGATGTAAGATGTAAAATGTAATATAGTAGATAGGATAAATGTTATATCCGATTTACTTTACTAGCGATGCTGGACAAAGACTTTAATTGTAACATTTAGCGTGAAGTACGCAACGGTAACTTGTTGTTGATGTTGTTGATGATGATGAGGGAAAGGAATTAACCATCATCATGATTATTATCAATACCTGAAGATAGCGAAGTGACTTGTGAAAGAGAGCAGCGCTAAAGACATGGGTGAACCTTTAAGAGGTTCAGAGCGGATTGACAATTATTTATTCATGACCTGTCGTCCTTCGAAATGCTTTGATGACCCAACATTGCTCAAATGTCAGTTCGTCTCTTTTCAAAATGTTAATTTGTCTCAAACGTTCTGAAATGTTGGCTAGTCTTGGAGGCTCCCAGAAGGTCAAGTTGTTTTAAGTGGCTCTCAAATATTAATCCCTGCCAGAGAAAGAGCCCCCAGATCCTGCGGTGATCCCTGCCAAACTACCGCATGACTTCCTGCTGCCTCCGCACATCAGGGCTAAGGAGTACGCCAGATGGCGCTTTGAGACCACCCCAATGGTGACAACACAGACTCGTTCCGAATGGAACAATTTCCTGAATCGATGCCCGGAAAGATTTGACATTCAGCTCCCAGCAACGATGCCTGGAGATGGGACTCAGGTAAAAGTTTTAATTATAATTTTTTTTCTAATTCTTTGAGATATGCTTGAAAGAAGGAGGTCCACCAGGGAAAGCTGTTGTTGTAAGGGGAAACATTATGTTCTAGTCAGCTTCATACTTGCATACCTGAGACTGGGCAAAGATTGACAGCGGGGGAATGGCGCGCGAGGGGGTGCTGGGGGATTGCACAGGAAAAAAAGTAGAAAAATTTGTTCACAGAAAATATTTAACAATGCCAGAACAAATAAACTTCATGTGACCGGAAGCAAGCGAGAAGAGCCGAAGGCAGCGCCGGAAATAGACGGATGACGTCAAGAACGGGATCGCGCTAGAAAGATGCGAAAAATAAGAAGGGGCAAAGCTTGGGGAGACAAGAGCTCTGTGCTAGGGGGAGCCAGAGAGTTGAGTTTCCAGGAGATCCACGACAGATGAGGCTGAGCACACAGACCACATGAAGGCAGCCTGGAGAGCGAAAGTGATAGAGCTACGTCTGCCAGAGTGGTAGAGCTAAGTCTGCCAGAGTAATAGAGCTACGTCTACCAGAGTGGTAGAGCTACGTCTGCCAAAATGATGGAGCTAAGTCTGGAAGAGTGATAGAGCTAAATCTGCCACACTAATGGAGGCCTGAAATGTAGACGTTGTCGTCAGTAAATTACTGTACTGGAAGCAGGAACTTGGAGTCGGCTGTGTTTTGTTCGTTGCCCCTGGTGACACTTAGTTCGCGTGAGCCTTACATTAGCCGAAAGAAGAAGACTAATGCGGACGGATCATCCCCGGGCAGAGTATTTCACTACAGTGAGGACCCGTTCCCCTGGGACGTGGCTTCTTGGACTTGTAATCTAGAAGCGGGGAGAATACACCCCCCACCCCCGAGCAAGGACAATGTTAGGGCCATTACATTCAGACATAGATAAAGTGCTGTTGACAACGTTGCATTGTTGCCCGGGCTGAAAGCAGTAGCTTCTATTCCTGTTACCGCAGCCCTCTGATAGACCGGTCTGTACAAGTGGATACTCGAGAACACGGGTATGGAAGAAAGCTGTGAAAACTGGTGACAGTATCTGTCTACACGGCGAGGAACAACGGATTATTTTGCACAGGCGTCTGTAAATGGATGAAGAGGAAGTACGTATGAAATTACGTGTAAGCGAGTTCCGGTAATATGGACATCACCAGAATCTAGCTCAGTCAGTCAGTCAGCTGGATGTCCCGTGCGGAGCTTTGCCTCCCTACCAGCTCTCCTGTAGGCCTATCCGTTGTAAGCAAGATCTCCTGCTGCTGATACATCCATTTGCAGATCATCAACGATGTCTTGCTGCCATCTTCGCCTTGGTCTTCCTCTTTTTCTTTTTCCCATTATGTACACTTCCAAGACGGTCTTCTCTAGATTATCATGACGTTTAATATGTCCAAAATAAATAGTTTTCTTTGTTTAATCCTCTTCACTAGCCAGCCTTCTTCAATATTAAGTTCTTGCAGTATGGATATATTTGTTCTTTTTTTGTGTCCATGATATTTGAAGAACTCTTCTGTAGCATTTACATTCAAAAGCATTTATGTGTTTCTCAGCTGTTTTGTTAAGTGTCAGGTCTTACAGGCATATGTTGCGATGGGAAAGATGCATGCCCTTAAAAATGCTATTTTAAGAAGATAAAGCGAAGATAAAAAAATAGCTAGGGATCGTAGTAGTAGTAGCAGTAGTAGAAGTAGTAGTATTAGTAGTAGTAGCAGTAGTAGTAGTAGTAGTAGTAGTAGCAGTAGTAGTAGTTAGTAGTAGTAGTATTAGTAGTAGCAATAGCAGTAGTAGTAGTAGTAGTAGTATTAGTAGTAGTAGCAGTAGTAGTAGTATTAGTATAGTAGTAGTAGCAGTAGTAGTAGTAGTAGTAGCAGTAGTAGTATTAGTAGTAGCAGTAGTAGTAGTAGTATTAGTAGCAGCAGTAGCAGTTGTAGTAGTAGTAGTAGTATTAGTAGTAGTAGTAGCAGTAGTAGTAGTAGTAGTAGCAGTAGTAGTATTAGTAGTAACGGTAATAGTAGTAGTAATAGTAGCAGTAGTAGTAGTAGTATTAGTAGTAGTAGCAGTAGTAGTAGCAGTAGTAGTAGTAGTAGTAGTAGTAGTAGTAGCAGTAGTAGTAGCAGTATTAGTAGTAGTGAAGGCAGGGCTCATGTTGTGTTAGAAGTCGATATACAACAATAACAAGGCACTTAATATACTCTCTGTATCCCACAGCCTTATTTCGACGGTGGCTACAGCCTGAGGTTCCTGCGGCCTTACCTCACCCGAGGCATGGGCATGGAAAAGTGGAGAGAGAGATTTTTCGGGTCCATTCAAGGGCCAGCAACCGACAGCCCCTACAGGGAAATTGTCACCACACCTGCAATCAAATATGGATGATATATCAGCGGCTGAAATCATAGAAAAAAAAACATCCTTTAGCTGAATAAATAACATGGTATATATTTTCCTTTGTTATTTCCCTTGCTACTGTTTCTGTAGCAGTCCGATGTTTTTGTTTTTATTATATAGGATTGCTGGCCCTACGCCGAACCATCTTTCGTCATCTTTTACGATCAGTGCTAGCTTACGTAGGATTAGATGAATATTCTGGCCATATACCATAAGAAATAACAGAAATGCAAATGAAGCCGTTGGGTTTGATTATTGAGGGAAGACGTTGGCGATGTCTGGGGCATGTACCCCGGATGAGCGATAACTCATTACTAAAAATAGCGATGAAATGGACACCTCGTAGGGAACAGGATTAAGGATAGGCCAGAGGAGGCATGGAGAAGAACAAAAGAGAGGATGCGGAGTAATAGTGGGCTTACCTTGATAAAAGCGGAAAAAAGGCGAAGGACAGGGATGTGTGGAAAACTCTTGTAGAAGCTCCATGTGTATTGAACAACTAAAGATGTAGAAAGGACAGGGATGTGTGGAAAATTCTTGTAGAAGCTCCATGTGTATTGAACAACTAAAGATGTAGAAAGGAAGAGAGAGACACACGCAGAGAGAGAGAGAGAGAGAGAGAGAGAGAGAAAACGAACGAACGAACGAAAAAAACACACTTTACTTTCAAAGGATTAAGAATTGGGCACGCAATCCCGTCTGAGAGAGAGAGAGAGAGAGAGAGAGAGAGAGAGAGAAAGAGAGAGAGAGGAGATTTTGGTGGTGTGGTTCACTTTCTTATATGACTGACTCATATCGTATTGTAAACTATCCAAAATTAATTTTTAAAAATCCTTTCAAAATTACTGGTTAAAATGTAGACAATTTGCTAAATCTTTCTGTGCGTCTGCGTGAGTGAGTACGCTTGAGCGTCAGACTAAACTTGTGTGGTGTGTGTTCCCAAACAGTACAAAATTTCCCTTGCTTTTGCAACGACTGGAAAGGAGTTTGCACTTCCCACTGTGGATTCGGACTTCCTGTTCCAGAAGCTTCGATGCCGGGTATATCAGCCCCGCCTTTTGTTTCAAGCAGTTCATGAGAAGTTCAGTCTATGCAAGGCTCATTATTGTGTCTGTGCTGACATTTGGTACAACACAAGTAGAGAAGAAAGTTTTGAAGAAAATGACTAATGATCATTGTCCATTTGATGGTATATGCATGCTTTTTTTTTTTTAAAGTGAAGATTTTTTCATCAGAAAACCAGTACCGCTCGAAGAAGATCAACAGTCGAGATTGTGAACTTCTATCTGTGAAATTCTTCACTTTGGTAGTAAGCGCCCTAGTTTAAAAAAGCAAAACAAAACAAAATATTTTTATTCTTCCGTCGTTGTTGTCGAGTTACAACTAGTAAAACAATTAGAAAGCAGAGCAGAGGTATAGTACAGTCTCTAGCAGCTAACTAACGTCTTTACCGAAAACACCCGGATGGAAACTTTTGGGCATCGTGTTTCAGTGAATCCTCCGACAAAAATGGGTACTAGATATTTGTGTAAGAAAAACTGCCTCTTAAAATGTAATGTTCTACCTGAATGGCGAAGCATACTGAGTACTTTGAACACAATGATATCAATGTAGGAAATGACAGACGTGATATTTTTGAAAACTCATATGGACGAAAGTAGGGTTGCGTGGCAGTACCCCCAAAACCTTGGACTCTCCAAATTCCCTCTTTTTTTTTTTGCTGTTACACTCGGAATCCGACTCCTTCATAATGATTCCATTTATATTCACTTTGGATCCCACTCTATTCAAAACCTCTTTAGAATCCGAGTTCTCTTGCCTGTTGGGGGGGGGGGGGGAACCGCAACAGACAATGTTTGCCCTGTCGAGGTATACAGGCTCGTAGTGGATAGTGTGTTCCTGGTAATACTTTCCCTGACCTGTAGCAGCCACACTAGAGGGGGGTCACGTGTTCAGGTAGCTCCTGGTCTCCGTTGATTCCCCAGTTCTTGAAGGAAACCACCCATTTCTATAATTAAGTGACCAATGAAGCACTTTGTTACTCGCACAAGCAGACTTTATTGTTCCTTTCACGCCTGACAAACAGATTGGGGGGGGGGGGGGTAGGTTGGAGGTGCGGGTGTAGGGGTGCGCGTGGGAGAAGTTGGGGGGGGGGCAGTGCAGACGGGAATGTATCTTTGGAGGCGAGACTGGTTAGGGAATTCGGCGCCCTACGTTTTCTAGTAAAGAGGATTAAACAGAGAAAACTTAAAATATTTATAGATCTCCTATAACGTCATATTGGCGAACTACCTTGCGAGCCCTATGTGACGTTTAACGGCACGGGAAGGATATAAGGTATAAGAAGATATAACGTCATGAGAATTCAGAGAAGACAGTCTTGGGAGGGTACATAATAGGAAAAAAAAAGAGAGGAAGACCAAGGCGAAGATGGCTACAAGACATCGCTGATAATCTGCAAATGGATGCATCAGCAGCAGAGCATCTTGCTTACAACCGAGAGGCTTAGAGGAGAGCTGTTAGGGAGGCAAAGTTCCGCAAATGATTGACTGAGCTTTTCTTATTTAAAATTCAGTGTTTCAAAAGATGGCGAAATAGTAACTGACCTCGGGGGGCGCCGACTTATCTTTCCACCGCCCTGTCTATATGTTATCTGCTGTCTTTCTGTTTGACAGGAATGATCAGAAAACGATCATCCTAAATTTAGAAAGGAAATTGAAATTTCGTTAACTCGTGACCACCCGAACAGTTTGAATTTTATAGGTTATTTCCCTTGCACTATTTAACCGTATACAAATCAAATAAAATTTATATCGAAAACGGGAAATTAATGCAAGAAAACAGTCACAATAACAAACACCGATTTGACAAATGCTTATTATTAAATAAGAAGTGCTATTAATATCTTCGTAAAATTTCTTATTTGTGAAAAAGACGAGCAATTCAGAAAAAAAATAAGAAAAATAAACAAAATTACCCACTCTTTCCGTGCCGGAGGAAGAAACACGGACGTGTAGTTGAGTGCCAGAGTAAAAACGCGGGTCTTGATATGTTAGGGGCTGTAGTTATAAAATGGAATGGAAAACAGTATTTCCATGTTCTTCCGTATACTTATTATGTTTCAAAGTATAGCTAAATGAATGAAAATTTCTTAAATGCAGAGTTTTTTTTAGGAAAAAAAAAGTAATGTGGTGTTTTTAGACACTGATTGTGGCCGGTTCATCATCGGCTAGGTCTAGATCTGCACTACTTACCATCTGAGATGTGTAGATCTACTTGTCGATCTCATATTCTGATTCTATGTTGCATTCTCGCTAAATTAATGTCTGAAATAACCTTCTAACTACTTCTCCAGTCGTCTAATATGTCTAGATCTACTTGGGATTCATTCAAGAGCAGTGGGGTGGTCACAGGCCATGTCCATACCCCTATCTACATCATCAAAAATTGAAAAATTTCTTCTCGTCCTTTTTCTCGCTCAGCATCGCTCGTAACCAGGCACTATTTCGCCATTTTGAAAAGTGTCACCGGAATCGCGGACGAAAGATGTACAATCTAAATGTTACACCGGTTGTTTTATTGAAACAAACCAATGATCATTAAAGTCACCATTGGCACGCATCGGGAAACCGGAAAAGTCACAAAAATGACAAAAGGCACGGAAAGAGTTAATATTTATTTTTCATTTCCCACACATAAGATTCAGGTGATAATTAACGATGCTAATTTTTTTAGATTATCATTTCACGCAGCAGGATTTATCGTCATTTTTACTTTCATCATGATCGTTTTTATCATCATGTGACTGTCACTGTTTTTGTCTACGTTACTTGGCTGTCACAATTTTTCTTAAATTCTGGCATCGTGTACATATAAACACACACACACACACGCACGCAAGCAGGTACATACTTACACATCACGTACGCACACACTTGCACACATACACACGCATGCACGCAGAACGTAAAATCACCAATAAATAGCTGAAATTCGTATTCACCAAAAATATGTTGAGAGAAATATATCAACCTCTAAGTTGTAAGATTTCTCTCCCCATAAACACGACTAATCTGCACTTGACAGAGCTTCTTCTTCTTCTTCTTCACCGTCAAAAGAGAGTAGTTGGTGCTGTGCCGTAAGTATGCGCCTTTCGACCCAACACATCCTACTTCGACTCAGTACATTTTTTAAGCTGGTTAGTTTTACCAGTAAGATGCTTCTTCACATGGTCAGACCACCGTCTGTCTAGCCATGAGCACCACTGCGATATAGAATAACGTCTTGGCCGGCTATGATTCGCCAGCCCTGACACAAGTAGGATCGCTGATCATTAACTCATTGAACTTAAGAACCGCCGTTATAAAACTAGGTAGAATTACTTAGACTGGGACAACTGTAATGGGCATTATTTTGAGGGTCGATACAAACTGCAGCTCATAAAACCCACTGAATAGCAACTAATCAGCAACTTTTCTAATCACAGCTACTTATAAATAAATGCATATAACCATCCTCTTCTCGTGTGCCCCAGCTGTGTGTGAGGGAACTAGAGGAAGCAAAATCAGAAATGGCATGGACTAGGTAAAGGTTGGAGTAACATCAGTATTACGCTACGTCCAGAAACAGCAAAATCGGTTGGTTTGGCCGCGCTACCTGGCTCCCACTAGACAGTTGACCTCAGAAAACCTTCATGCTAAGAAATGCAGGAAACTAAGAGAGATGCTGTATATACAGGAGGTAGACAGGAAAGAAAACAGGAGAGGATTAAAGAGAGAAAACTTAAATATTGTGGACACATTAAACGTCATGATAATCTAGAGAAGACCGTCTTGGAAGTGTACATAATGGGAAACAGAAAGAGAGGAAGACCAAAGCGAAGATGGCTGCAAGACATCGTTGATGATCTGCAAATGGATGCATCAGCAGTAGACCATCTTGCTCACAACCGAGAGGCCTACAGGAGTGCTTTTAGGGAGGCAACGTTCCGCAACGGACATGCAAATGAATGAATGAATGAGACAGGAGAGATAATGTCTCAAAATTCACCTTTTCATGACGCAAACTGTCTAGCCCTATCAAGATATCTATTTGTCACCCATCAACCTCGAAAGGTTTATAAGGAAGGAGTGAAGACAAGACAAGGTATCCACAAAACAAATCCTCTGTTCAGTATGAGCTCCCATTAAGATCTGTATACAACCCCTACAATAAAAAAATCACCATTCACAAACCTGTTTCAGTTTTACAGCGGGTATTCATTTATCTGCTCTCTGTGATACTTACTTATATAAAAACATCGGCCTATTTCATTTATTTATTTATTTGACACGTTTTCCAACTGAAAAAACACTCAGTTTCCCCATGTTAAAGCCAGAAAAAAGATGGAAAACAGAAAAATGAAACCGAAACGAATATAAATGTGAAAAAAATAATTCGTGTTTAGCACATTTAAAACGTAAAAAAAATTAGATATGTTTTTTTTTTCTTCCAACATTTAAACACAGGAAAGCACAATTTTCCTTAGGAATCCTGTCTTCTATTTAAGTTTTCTATTTCACTCTCCCCTCCCTCTTAAAAATGCTTTTGTAAGCTGGTAACAATTTCTGATAAGAAAGTTGTGCTGTTTAACACGCTTGTCATAGAAATGTGGCTTAGCAAAGATTGCTGAAACCGGATCTGGATTTGAATTTCATTCTAGATCAATGTACGCCCCCCGAGGGTAGGGAGCAATCTGAATATCTTGGGGGGCAATTATTATATACATACATACATATATATATATATATATATATATGTCTTGTTTTTTTCAGAATTTGGTTGACTGTTATGTTATGAGGGGGGGGGGAAGGGGTCGGCGCACAGGGCCCCGGAGGGGCTGGGGAGGGACATCAAGATCTCGTGGAGGTTTTTGTAAAACTGGAAAAAAAAATAAAAGAAAAATAATATCAACTCAGATACAAGACGTGGATAAAAAGAAATATAAATGTAAAAGATAAAATTCCCGTTTCCACGCCATTAAGGCATGCTGGGGATACGGTGTTAAGGCCCATATTTTCCATGACCTTCGGCACATGAAAGTCTGATCTGGTCAGTATCACGCCCCGGCCGCTTTACCTTCCCAGATTTCTCTGGTACCCATTTTTATAGGCTGGGTGGACCCAGTGGCCTTTTTTTCGGCCTGTACCAGAAAAAAAAGTCCCACTCCTGGGACTGAACCAGTTACCACCTGGTTAGTAAACCGATCGCCTAACCACTCAGCTAACCGCCCCCCCCCCCCCCAAAAAAAAAAAAGAAATGTAAAGATCTGACATTTCAAACGCATCTATTTTGCTGACGAGGAAATCTGAAGGAGTTTTCAGATGGACAAACGTGTCAAATATAGAACAGACGAAATAGGTCGATACGTTTAGATAAGTACCATATAGACCACGTGTAGTGCTGCTGCTACTACTGTTACTATTAATACCACTAAACTACTTGTACTACAATTTTTTACTACCGTGGCTGCCATTACTGTTATTAAATTTAATAACATTACTTCTACACTATTAGAATCTGTCACCTCCACTAGCACACTCTGATACCAATTTATACTACTTTTGTAAAAAAAAAATTCTACATTTAATGTACTGTCATAAGAAGAAAAAACAGGAACTATTACTACTACAAAGCTACGACATCTGTTTTTGCGACATATCCTGTTCCAGTTATTAATTCTTCCTCTACTACTTCGTCAACTACTTCTTCAGTTGAAGCTACTACAACTGTTGTAATAACTCATAAAATTCGATTTTTCGGAAACTGATGAACCGACACCTCCTTTAATCTAGATGAAATTAAGACTCGTGGATTAAAGAGCTCTGGCCTGACGATCCTGTATATCTCGGACAGAGGGCGCTTCGGTCGCGTGGCTCTTATATCTTATATCCTTCCCGTGCTGTTTAAACGTCACATAGGGCTCCCAAGGTAGTTCGTCAATTTTTCCTGTTTTCGGCGAGCTTTTCAACCCCATTAAAGGATTTTATGCCTATTAATTTGGGCACTCTTAACAATGTCCTCTTTAGAGTTTCACGTGGTCTGTCTCTTTTTATTCAGCCTGTTGTGTTCCACTTGATAGCTTGTTTTGGGATTCTCTGATCGTTTCTTCTCATCTCTTTTTCCTGATCACCCATGAGACTGGTTGTTGTTCAGTCATCTGTCTTATCTCTGCATTGTTCTTGAATTCGTTCCACTTGATGCCGAGTATTTTCCTTATGCATTTGTTTTCAAAAGAGTCTAATTTCTTGTCTATTTCTTTAGTTGTTTTCCAGCTTTCCCATGCATAAATGAGGGTGGATATTACATTTGATTTGAATAGTCTTAACTTGATTTTTGTGCTTATAACTTTTGAATGCCATATGTTCTCAAGACTCTTGAAGATCGATGCTGCTTTTGCAATTCTAACTTCCTTTCTGGTGTCACCATCCTGCTCTATGTAGCTGTCAAGGTACGCAAATTGATTGACTTCTTCAACATCTGTCCCTTCTACGTGTATTTTTCCATTTTGATTAATGGGAAGTTTCATTATTTTCGTTTTGTCCTTGTTAAGTTCGAGTCCTATCTTGCTAGCCAGTGAAGACAGACTATCTGTTTTTTCTTGCATGGAATTCACATTGTTACTGATAAGAGTTATGTCATCAGCAAAATCAAGATCTTCTAGTTGGGTCCCATGTACCCAGTCAATACCTGTTACCTGTGCAGCATTTTTTCATTATGAAGTCTATTGCAATTCCAAAAAGCAAAGTAGACAGTATTTATCCTTGTTTCACGTCTGTTTTAATCTTGAACTATTCACTCATCCCTTCTTCTGTTTTGAATGGACAAACATATCCATTGTAAAGGTCCTTAATGATGTTAACAGTTTTAGATGGTATTCCATACAGACTTACAGTTCTCCACAATGAATCTCGGTGTATGCTATCAAATGCCTTTTTAAAGTCTACGAAGTTCAGTATTAATGGCTTCTGCTTTTCAATATGTTCATTAAGTATTATTCTTAGATTAAAGATCTGGTCGATCTTCTCCCTTTCCGAAATCCTGCTTGTTCTTCTCTCATTGCGGTATCTACTATATCTTTGTCCATTCAAAATGACTTTGCAAAATACTTTTGACACATCTAGTACTAAAGTTACTCCTCTCTAATTGTTACAGTCACTAAGGTTGTCTTTGTGGTATTTGAACAATTATTCCTTTTTTTCCATTTAGAAGGGACCTTTTTTCTTTCCAAATCTTATTAAACATTCTCTGTAGTTGTCTCATGTTGTCACTATTGATAGCTTTTAGCATTTCGGGTGTTATTTCAATTTTTTCAATTCTTTTGGGTGTGGTCGATTAAGTACTTCTTGGAAGTGTTCAGACCATCTTTGCTTTTGGTCTATACTTGATGTTAATAGGGTTCCAGTTTTGCTAAGGACTGGTCTTTCTTTAGATGTAATAGTACCTGTTAGCCTCTTTTGTATGTTATATTAAAGTTTTGCTGTCTCCTGTTTTTGGTGCTTTCTCTGCCTCTTTCGCCACATTGTGTATGTATTCTCTTTTACCCCTTCTAGCTGAACTTTTTACTTTCTTGTCTATTACTTTGTATGTTGCTTTCGCCAGATCTTTTCCAAGATCTGTCTTTACACTGAACATGTCTAATTTGGCTGCTCGTCTTTCATGTATGTACTTCCATTCCCATGAAATGTATGGAACTACATACATGAATATACATGAAGTACTCACATGAACGTACATGAATATGCATGAAGTACTCATATGAACATACATGAACTTCCATACTGTCGCGTGTCTAACATTTACAAAAACTCGATGTTCTGGAATATTCGCATTGCATTACTGGTGATACTTGGAATATTTTGTAATTATCGGCGTTTATTATACATAAATTACACCGCTGTTATGACTTATAAGATGGATGGACGTGGTTGTAATAGTATCGTGTGTAAATATCAACGCATATCGGCTCAGGGGAGGAAAGCATTGATGATAAGGAACTGAAGATAAGTTATTTACGAGTTACTTGCCCATGGAAGTGTATTACATCTTCAAAAAATATTTACGAGCAATAAATGACCGACGTTGTTTGCATATCAGCTTACAAAGTTCACAAGACGTTATAATAATAGTAATATCAGTCATCATCATCATCAGGTGCCGTGCCAACTGGCGTTGGCAATTATGTTTCTCTAGAGTACTAGATCCTTCATGCAGGCCATCAGCTCAGTTGGTGATCTCCTCTCACACCATCCCCTCAGACTGTCCAGTATCATTTCTCTCGGTCTTCCCTTGTTCTTCTTCCCTTTGTTTTTCCTGTTGTTATAATATTTTCAATGCATCCTCTTCTCATTGCATGTCCTATAAAAGTATATTGTCTCTCTCTCTTACTTTTTTGACAAAATTTTTGTTGTTGTTGTATCTCCAGCTCCTCTCATACATTCTAGTTATTTTTGCTGTAAAGGGAATTTGCAACATTCTTCTAATAAACCACATTTCTGCTGCTTCCAATTATTTTTGTGCAGACCTGCCTATTGTCCATGATTCACTTCCACATAATAAGTTAGGTTCAATGTAGGATTTTAGGACTCGTTTTCTAACATTCATTGTTAAGGATGTGTTGCATAATATGTTTCTCATTCTCTGAAATGCAGTCTTTGCTCGGCCTATCCTGTTCTTAATTTCTGTTCTGCATTTCCCATCTGAAAATATTACTGCTCCAAGGTATTTGAATTTCTGCACCTGCTTTAGAATAGTTCCGTATAATTTTACAATGCATTTTGGTGGATTCTGTTTCTTAGATATAACCATAGTCTCTGTCTTTTTTATGTTCAAAGTAAGCCCTTTCAGTAGTAGTAGTAGTAGTCGTAGTAGTAGTAGTAGTAGCAGTAGTAGCAGTAGTAGTAGTAGTAGTGTAGTAGTAGTAGTAGTGTAGTAGTAGTAGTGTAGTAGTAGTAGTAGTATAGTAGTAGTAGTAGTATAGTAGTAGTATAGCAGTTGTAGTAATAGTAGTATAGTAGTAGTAGTATAGTAGTATTAGTTAGTAGTAGTAGTATAGCAGAAGTAGTAGTAGTAGTATAGTAGTAGTAGTAGTGTAGTAGCAGTAGTAGTAGTATAGTCGTAGTAGTAGTAGTAGTAGTAGTAGTATAGCAGTAGTAGTTAGTAGTAGTAGTAGTAGTATAGCAGTAGTAGTAATATAGTAGTAGTAATATAGTAGTAGTAGTATAGCAGTAGTAGTAATATAGTAGTAGTAGTATAGTAGTAGTAGTATAGTAGTAGTAGTATAGTAGTACTAGTTAGTAGTAGTAATATAGCAGAAGTTGTAGTATAGTAGTAGTAGTATAGTAGTAGTAGTAGTATAGTAGTAGTAGTAGTAGTAGTATTAGTAGTAGTAGTAGTAGTAGTAGTAGTAGTAGTAGAAGTAGTAGTATAAATCATCTGTTGTGCTCCCCAGCTCCATGTAATTATTTCATGCTTCCCAACCTTAAAATGTGAAATGACTCGGAGGTGATAGCAGTAACAAAGCAGTATTTCACTGACCACATCTTCTTGTTTCTTTTTCTTGGAAACGGTTAAAGAAGTTCGGGGAAACGATGTGCCAGGTGTGATAAACTTCAAGGTGAATATGGGTATTAGCAAGCAAGTGTCATGGCTCTCGGTCGGGCCTTCTTGGTTGAGCCGTTAAGTTTTCAGCACCCCCCTGGTTTAGACTGTCATCTTGGGTGAAAACGCTGTCCGATTGAGCAGTCAACGACCAATAGCTGACATTTTAGCCTCGGGGTTGACTAAATATAGCCGAGCAAGACCCTGTTTCATTTTTTCATCTGTACCCCTCTCCCTCTTTCAATAACAGGCTTAGCCTGGTTGACGGGGCAGGGATTGCTCTAGTCCCTATTCCTAGGCAGTCTCTGTTGTAAATGGTTCACGTCCGTTGCTTTTTAGCTCGACCCAAAGACTGAAAAAAATAGCCACCCACTACGATGTTGTGCTTCAACACTTTCACTGCAGCAACTGCAAAGAACTTCATACTCGCAGTTCCAAGAAGAAGAAGAAGAAGAAAAAGAAGAAGAAGAATAGACAGTGTTGTGAAAGCTTATTAAAAACTCCGCAATGGAGGCCGCGATGATGACGAAACGGATGAAACTGACTGACTTTGCTGTTGACAAGTTAAGCAGGCTGTTCAGTGATTCAGACAGAAGAGAACCTTCTCAACCGAACAAAAGCTCGTGAGTTATATATCTGATGGTAGAGAACTCACGCAGCACACATAACACACATGGGACAAAACCGTTTGGATAAAATGTTTGAAAAAGATGATAATTACACTGATATCGTTTAAAAGAATAGTAATGGACACATTTACGTTTCATTTTTCTGTTTCATTTACAATTTTTAAGATTCTGATTTCAGTGCTGCCACATTATTGTTGCATGACCTCTTTTAATCCGGTGGAAAAAACGAATCCGGCAATGCTTAGGAAGATTGGTAATTGTAATAATCAGTCATATGGAAATGCTGGTGATGAAAACTTATGATGAAACTTACATAAGATTGGACGAACATGATAACGAAAATTAGAGAAAAATTCAGTCAGGTTAACTGTCTGAACTAATATTTCGGCAGAATGTCTAAATCAGATACACAGGCAGAGATACAGACGGATCATATACGCAAACATGAGTACAGATGAAAATAAGGAAATATAATATGTACTAGATTAGATGAAGAATCCAGGAATCTTCTTGTCAAGAACGATGTCTTTTTCTTTTATAATTTAGAAAAGAATTTTTTTTTCTAGTGAAAGATAAGACGGCTCGAAGCCAGAAGTTTTGGATAAGATGTCATTCAAGTGACACGCAAGTCTATATCATCTCAATCCACAGCATCTGTTGCTTGTGAGCACTTTGTTGCTCTCCCTCAAGCGGTTTGCGTGAGCTGGATTGTGAGACGCGCGTCCATAATCTTTCGACCATGACGTATCATGAGTTGTAATGGAGTCACTGTTTTTTTTTAAATAGTGTTATTTGTTTGGCATGTTGGTTTTGTCTTTATTGTAATTGTCTGACATATTAGTTGTGTCTGTACTGTATTTGTCTGACATGTTGGTTATATCTTTACTGTATCTGTCTAACATGTTGGTTGTGTCTATACTGTATTTGTCTGACATGCTGGTTATGTCTTTACTGTATTTGTCTGACATGCTGGTTATGTCTTTACTGTATTTGTCTGACATGTTGATTATGTCTTTACCATATTTTTCTGACATGTTGGTTGTGTCTGTACTGTATGTGACTGTCATGTTTTTTGTGTCTGTATTGTATGTGACTGTCATGTTGGTTGTGTCTGTACTGTCTGTGACTGTCATGTTGGTTGTGTCTGTACTGTATGTGACTGTCATGTTGGTTGTGTCTGTACTGTATGTGACTGTCATGATGGTTGTGTCTGTACTATATGTGACTGTCATGTTGGTTGTGTCTGTACTGTATGTGACTGTCATGTTGGTTGTGTCTGTACTGTATGTGACTGTCATGTTGGTTGTGTCTGTACTGTATGTGACTGTCATGTTGGTTGTGTCTGTACTGTATGTGACTGTCATGTTGGTTGTGTCTGTACTGTCTGTGACTGTCATGATGGTTGTGTCTGTACTATATCTGACTGTCATGTTGGTTGTGTCTGTACTGTATGTGACTGTCATGATGGTTGTGTCTGTACTAAATGTGACTGTCATGTTGGTTGTGTCTGTACTATATGTGACTGTCATGATGGTTGTGTCTGTACTATATGTGACTGTCATGATGGTTGTGTCTGTACTGTATGTGACTGTCATGATGGTTGTGTCTGTACTGTATGTGACTGTCATGATGGTTGTGTCTGTACTATATGTGACTGTCATGTTGGTTGTGTCTGTACTATATGTGACTGTCATGTTGGTTGTGTCTGACTAACAGAGCACAACACACTCCCCGCTTATACAGACAACGGTGCTACAGTGACCTTGTGGCTGCAAAGATTATCCTAGTTCCAAAATGATTAAAATGACCCAGTTTTGTCTTATCTCCTCCCTCTTATATACCTTTTTAGTGCTGCAGAGAAACATAGAGTTCTTGGTAGGGATTTACGGTTTATTTAATATAATGGGATACTTAAGGGTTCTATAATTTCCATCCTTCAGCTCTTGCCTGTACCAACCAGTATATCTAACCAATGCATCTAACCAGTACATCTAACCAATGCATCTAACCAGTACATCTAACCAGCGAATTTAAAAATCTTCAATATCTGGTTACCCCCGATTATATTTTAAACTGTTTGCATTTTACTTCCATACAAACTCATGCCCTTATCACTGGCATTCAGATTTAGTGAGACTGATTGATTGGCTGACTGACAGACTGATCGACCGAGTTAACGTCACTGTAATCAGGGCGTTGCCGTATCTGTTCCACCTCTAGGTCTAGTAGCCAAAGTAAGGCGTGCTGTACTGACCGTCCCTGTCTCGTGCTGATTGTGAGTTCGTCCCTTTCGTCCACAGAGGGACCTCATTCTTCTATTTCAAAGACAAACCGTGATTAATAAAAGAAAAACAACGAATCAAAATATTGGTTAGAATGTTGGGAGATGGAAGACAGGTAGTGAAGGGGCCAGCTCCACAGAATGGAAATGAAAATGATTACTTCGTTGACAATTTGATCTATGTCCCGGAGCCCAGACTATATATACATCTATGCTAACTACAAAAGTTCCCAATCGAAGACACGGTTTTCGATTTCTCAATCTCTGATTGGCTAATCCATTCAAGGAAGAGAACTCGCTTGCCGGAAGTAGGATTGCTCCTGGTTTGCTGTGGAATGGCGTGACAAATGCGACGGGGAGCAAGGAGTGACGGTCTCAATGTGACGAAGGCTTGTCTCTTCCCTCCTGGTCAATAATCAGGACTTTTTGTGTGTGATATCTCTGGCGGATATTCGTACCTCTCATCTGTCATTAATTTATTATAAGGACTTGGACATGATAGCTATCTAGCTAGCGTCGTGTATGTGAAATTGCCTTTTGACGTGTGGGATATTTTATGTATATTTGCTTTGCAGCCGAGATCTTGGAAACGGATCATCATATCCATCTATGGAAGTTTTTATTTTAGACTTCAGTGGTTCTCAGACTTTTTCGGCGTGCGGCCTCCTTGATTTCTGTCTGTCTGTCCGTCCGCGTTTGTTCTTCCGTCCGTTCATCTATCTATGTATCTATCTATCTATCTATCTATCTATCTATCTATCTATCTATCTATCTATCTATCTATCTATCTATCTATCTATCTATCTATCTATCTATCTATCTATCTATCTATCTATCTATCTATCTATCTATCTGTCTGTCTGTCTGTCTGTCTGTCTGTCTATCTATCTATCTATCTGTTTGTCTGCCTCACCCCCCCAATTTTGATGTAATGCTCCCTCCCGCCTCCCCTACTTTCCTCCACCGCCCCCCTCCCGTCTCTGGCATCGCCTTCGTGAGGCGGGTACACCCTGTTTTGGCAACCCCTGATTTAAATGCACGTAATGATGGATCTGTCCCCTTGTTGTGGCACTGATTGTATCCAGTCCCTTTCTTTTCCATACAATGTTCTTTTGTTTTTTCTTTTCATATGGCGAACTTACCTCTCTATCTTCTCTTGATATTTCTTTCCTCCTCGTTCTTTACAGTGGTTCTTTTCTTGTTGATTTTCTGTGAAAACACAGCCGGGCCTATAATATTTCTGTCTCAGATAAAGATGGAGTCAAATGTTTGGCAATAGAAAGTATGTCATACACGTATGTACATACATATCTTATCACCTTTACCTTTCTGCACTCGCTTCGCTTCATGCTTTACGTTCTTTTTGGTCATTCTACGCATATTTTGGTATGTATGTCGTAATTATCAAACCATTTCATCGCGGAGATGTGGTATTTTTGCTTTATCTGTCAAATATATTTACTCTGGTAGTCCTCCAAGCCACTCTTTTTTTTTTATCTTTCCCAGGTAATCCTTCCAACCAGTCTTTTTATCTGTCTCCGGTAATCATTCAAACCAGCCTTTTATCTTTCTCCAGTAAAGTTTCAAGCCGTTTTTTTTCCCTTATCTTTCTCAGGTAATCCTTCGAACTTCGCTTTTATATTTCTCTGGTTATCCTTCAGGCCGCCATTCTGTCTTTCTTCTGTAATCCTTCAAGTTTCCGTTTTATCTTTCTCCCGTAATCCTTCAGTCTCCCCCCTTTTTTTTTATCTTCCTCCGGTAATCCTTCAAGTTTCCATTTTATCTTTCTTCCGTAATCCTTCAGTCTCCCCTTTATATCTTTCTTCCGTAATCCTTCAATCTCCCCTTTACATCTTTCTCCTGTAATCCTTCAGTCTCTCCTTTTATCTTCCTCCGGTAATCATTCAAGCTGCCCTTAAAAAAAAACTTTATCTGTTAATCCTTCAGTGCGCCTTTTATATTTCTCCAAGCCTTTCAAACGTATCCCCCATCCCCACCCCCCGCCAAAAAAAACAAAACAAAAAAAAAACAAAACAAAACCAAACTCATATTGAAGCTCAGATTTGCTTAATTCTAAGTCCCATACTGGGAAAACCATTTCTTCGTCGCCTGAATCGAACAATCGCCGTTTCGGTGTGAAATGCAAACCGTTTCCCTCCTTTTTATCCCTCATTTCACCGAATTTGCGGTCGAGTGTGATGAAATAAGATTGCTCACTTCGGCTACACCCCCCCCCCCCCAGAAACGACTGTCTCCAGTGAGGAGCTTTACACCGATACTAATGACTAGCTTAGACTTATCCGCTTTATTTCAGGCGATCTTTTCTTCATCCTCGATCCTCCATGCTTTAATGCGCAGCGAGAGGGTAATATTTCTGGTAATCTTCCCCTAACTCGCACATCCCCCTCCCCTTTCTACTGCCGCGTATTTAAAACTTACATATCCTTTCTTTTAATCATCGCTTGTCCTTTATGTTATATATGGCTACCAGGTGTGCAACATCTGTTCAGGCCTTGCTACATCCCACGTTTTAAGCAAGTGACGGGTATGGAAGTTGATAATTTGGTCACGTGACTGAATTGAGACCTGGACACTTAACAAGACAGCTGAGAAACACATAAATGCCTTTGAATGTAAATGCTACAGAAGAGTTCTCCAAATATCGCGGACACAAAAAAAGAACAAATATATCTATACTACAAGAGTTTGATATTGAAGAAGGCTGGCTAGTAAAGAGGATTAGAGAGAGAAAACTTTATACATTAAACATCACGATAATTTAGAGAAGACCGTCATGGAAGGATACATAATGGGAAAAAGAAAGAGAGGAAGACCAAAACGAAGATGGCTGCAAGACATCGTTGACGATTTGCAAATGGATGCAGCAGCGGCAGACTATCTTGCTCACAACCGAGAGGCCTACATGAGTGCTGTTTGGGAGGCAAAGTTCCGCAAGGGACATGCAAATGAATGAATGAATAAATGAATGACTGAATTGTTATTGAACTCGGTCATGAGAAGGATTTGTGATGGGACTTTTTGGAGAGAGAGAACAACTGTGTGCTGAACGTATGGAAGTATGCGAGGTCTTTTATCTGTCTACACGAATGTCGAGAAAATAGAACGATTAACATGGAGTAAATATGTGACATTTAGGAATTGGAATCTCGCTTGGACCTATTCTTCACATGTGGAAGTCTCTCTTGAATCGTGGTCAAGGTGAACGTGAAGTGTTCATGTTTTTTTTTTTTTGGACAGTGTTGTATGTTCAATGAATGTTAGAAAACGAGTCCTAAAATGCTATATTGAATCTATCTTGTTATATGGAAGTGAATCATGGACAATAGGCAAGTCTGTACAAAAATCATTAGAAGCAGCAGAAATGTGGTTTATTAGAAGAATGTTGCGAATTCCCTGGACACCAAAAATAACTAATGAAGAATGTATTAAAAGAGCTGGAGAGACGAAAAACCTTGTCAAAAAGATAAGAGAGAGACAATGTACTTTCATAGGACATGCAATGAGAAGAGGATGCAGTGAAAATATTATAACAACAGGAAAAATAGAAGGAAGAAGATCAAGAGAAATGATACTGGACAGTCTGACGGGATGGTGTGAGAGGAGATCACCAACTGAGCTAATGGCCTGCATGAAGGATCGTGTACTCTAGAGAAGCATAATAGCCAACTCCAGTCGGCACGGCACCTGATGATGATGATGCTGTATGTTCAGCCGTCATTGCTTACAGCGTAAGTCATAACTAATACACTCATCCACCACTAGATCATGCTATACAACGTGTGAGAGGCAAACGTATACACTGTCTCTTTATACTGCTCGTACCCATACTTTACTCCCAAGACAGATTCACGAGCAATTTGTCTTATCATCTTTACATTTCTCCATTAATTCCATTCTTGTTTTACATTTTTTCTGGGTCCTCCTAGCATATTTAGTATGAATGCCACAAACATCAAACCACTTAATCGTGTAGATATGGTATTATATGTTAAATAAATACAGTCACTCTATTCTCTGGGATTTTAATGTATTTTACATCGAATTAGTATCATCATTTCTTCATTATCTGGGCTATTAAAATACTGATATGACTATTCAATAGCTTTTTTTTTTCTCGTAACCAGTGATAATATCACCTCTCTCTCTCTCTCTCTCTCTCTCCCTCTCCCCCTTCTGAACCTTAAGTGCCCAAGGAACATGAGGCTTCCGCAAGGGTTTTCCACAAATGTCTGTCCTTTGCTTTTGTTTTTTTCTGCTCTTCCCCAGGGGAGCCCTCTGTTGCTCAACATCCTCTCTGTTGTTCTTCTCCATGTCTCCTTTGGTCTACCCTTGACAGTATCACGAGACGACATAACTCAGAGAACTTTGCAGTCACGACAAAATTTTTGAACTTGGCAGTCACGGTACAAGTTTATCTCTGACACTGGGCCTTTCTGAACATATTTCACAAATGGAAACGGTTAAGCTTTCGTACAGTAAAATGATTCAGCTCAGCGTTGTATGGCTAGCATTTTAAAAATATAGAAAGGAAAGGCACTTTAGCTGAGGGAGAAAAAAAAATGACAAAGAACACGGGACTCGAACCATAGACTCCAGCAGGGCGAGCAGCCGTCAAGCCACTGGAGAAAAGCGCTCTATACACTTGGACATCATCAGCAGGAGGTGTTAGATGGCAGAGTGGATAGTGCACCTTTTCTCGTGGCTAGGCTCGCCCTACCAAAGTCCGCGGTTCGAGTCTCTGTTATTCTCTTGTCGTGTTTCTTTCTCTCGCGTCTAAAGCGTTTGTTTACTTTTCAAATGCTGACCGGACAGCACTGGGCTAACGTCTTTCTCTATTCCGTACAATCTTAGATATTTCTAGTGAGATCGACCTCATCTGTCTACATGGCAGAGAGATCTTTCTCCAGGCCATTTGGTTAGGGTCTCTCATGTGTGCGTACGTACGTACGTACCTGCCTACCTACCTACCTACCTACCTACCTAACTACCTACCTACCTACCTACCTACCCGCCTGCCTGCCTACCTACCTACCTACCTACCTACCCGCCTGCCTGCCTACCTACCTACCTACTTACCTACCTATCTACCTACCTACCTACCTACCTGCCTGCCTGCCTACCTACCTACCTACTTATCTACCTATCTACCTACCTACCTATCTACCTACCTACCTACTTACCTACCTATCTACCTACCTACCTTTCATCCATTCATCCATCCATCCATTCATCCATCCATCCATCTATCTATCTATCTATCTATCTATCTATCTATCTATCTATCTATCTATCTATCTATCTATCTATCTATCTATCTATCTATCTTAGTTTTGAAGTACCGCACTGAATGATTCTAATGCGCCAGTCGACACCGTAGTCAATTAATTAACGCATGAATAGAATCGCCTCCCTTCGTTTCAGGTGGATGTTTCCAGATCTAGTTTCTTAAAGTGTCGAGTCTGAAAGGTCATCAGACCAGAGGTCACTGTTCAAGAGGTCCAGTAACTTTAATCTATGTGAAATAAGCCTTTAAAAACAAGGGACTTAATTTCACAAGCCTGTTATGTCACAGGTAGTGTCCCTTCGTAAGTGTTCCCTCTATGTACAAGTTTCAAGAACAGCATTCTAGTGCGCAGTTTCCAGAATATTGAATGTTGAATGTAAAGTGCGGTATCCTCATAACAATATGTGTGGTTTGAAGTAAAGTGAAACACTGGGCATGAGTATATGCGTGAAATATACGTAGACTTTAACAATTTATACATAAATTTATGGTATTCACATGTATAGCCGAAAACACAAGAATGCTACAAATCTAAATACTGCTTACAAAGGCTGGAGAACTAAAGCTGAGAACTCCAATGTTTACGTTATCACAAAAAAATTATGATGTCTGAAAATACACCTTGATGAGTTTTTTGAAAGAAAGATTTCTATAAATAGAAAATAAAGCTGATTTTTAAAATAAGAAATCCTGTAAAGCTTAAATTAAAAGCGGCCTGGTTAGCTGAATGGCTAGGCGTTTGGTCTTCTTCTCTTCTTCTTCTTCTTCTTCGTTCGAGGTTGTTGGTCACATCAGGCCGAAGTATGAGCCTAACACCGCCTTAATGGCATAGAAATTGGGATTTTACCTTTACCTATAACTTACAACATAATTATATAAGGAGAAAATGTAACTGTTGTAAACTGCACTTCTTTTGTTCATCTTACACCCTTCCACGTGCCGTTAAACGCCACATAGGGCTCGCATAGTTGTTTGCAAGTTTTCCTGTTCTCGGCGAGTCTTTCAACTTCATCAGGGGATGTTATGCCCACTAAACTGGCTTCTCATAACAATGTACTCTTTAGAGTTTCACATGGTCGACATCTTTTTCTTCAGCCTGTTGTGCTCCACTTGATAGCTTATTTTAGTATTCTCTGATCGTTTCTTCTCATCACATGGCCTACATATCTCCATCTTCTTTTTCTGATCACCCATGAGACAGGTTGTTGTTTGCTCATCTGTCTTATCTCTGCGCTGTTCTTGAATTCGTTCCACTTTATACCGAGTATTTTCCTTAGGCATTTATTTTCAAAAGAGTCTAATTTCTTGTCTATTTCTTTAGTTGATTTCCAGCATTCGCATGCATAAATGAGAGTGGATATCACATTTGAACTGAATAATCTTAACTTGGTTTTTGCTTCTTTTGTTAGGTTATCATAAATCTGTTATTATTTTTTCCGTATGTGTTTCTTAGTGTAACCAGTGGCTTCTTGTTCGTAGAAGGATACAGTACATGGCATTTCCAAAGAGAAAAACACAGATAGTAACATATATGATGATAATGGGGGAGCACTTAGAAGAAAGTCAGGATAACATAGATGAGGGAGCGAACTTTATACTCAGACGATAAATAACAGGAAATGCAGGCCCATCCGGCTTAGCAACCTTTATCCACGTGGGTGGAGGTTTATGAAAGAATTTTTGTTTTTCCAAAACAAAAATTAAACAATTTTAAAGTATAGCACTCTGAGGTTCATATGCTTCTTCTACTCACCGGAGATTCATTCATTCATTCATTCATTCATTCATTCATTCTTCTTCTTCCCTGGAACTGTGAGCCGGTATTATGTGCAGACTATGCGGCGAAGATGTTGAGGCACAGCATCGTGTCGGGTGGACTTGGGAGTGGGTATTGGCAGCCATTGTTTTCTGTTCCGGTGTGTAGCTAAATAGTAGAGGGTGTGCAATACTTCTTCAGCAGACTCCACCACCATAAAAACTATGGCGATCCATGCTCCATTAGCCAGTCTACGCCTGTTAATAAAGGTAACAACGGAGAGTTGGAACAGGGTCTTGGTCAGCTATTGTTCGCCAACCCTGACGCTGGCATGGGTCGGCAACCTTGGGTCCAGCATGTCCAGCTATAGTTCACCAACCCTGAGCCAGCATGTCCAGCTATAGTTCACCAACCCCGAGCCAGCATGTCCAGCTATAGTTCACCAACCCTGAGCTAGCATGTCCAGCTATAGTTCACCAACCCTGAGCCAGCATGTCCAGCTATAGTTCACCAACCCTGAGCCAGCATGTCCAGCTATAGTTCACCAACCCTGAGCCAGCATGTCCAGCTATAGTTCACCAACCCTGAGCCAGCATGTCCAGCTATAGTTCACCAACCCTGAGCCAGCATGTCCAGCTATGGTTCACTAACCCTGACGCCGACATGTGAGCTGTGGGTCGCTTATTCATTTCTCTGAGGTTGTTGAGGATTTCTCAGGGAAAGTGGGCTTTAAAGTTTTCAGTCGGTCAGTCAGTCAGTCAGTCATTTGCATGTACTTTGCGGAACTTTGCCTCCCTAACAACACTAAACTAGGCCTCACGGTTGTAAGCAAGATGCCCTGCTGCTGATGCATTCATTTGCAGATCATCAACGATGTCTTGGAGCCATCTTCGCCTTGGTCTTCCTCTCTTTCTTTCTCCCATTATGTATCCTTCCAAGACGGTCTTCTCTAAATTACCATGACGTTTAGTGTGTCCAAAATATTTAAGTTTTCTTTATTTAATCCTCCTTACTAGCCAGCCTTCGTAAATATTAAGTTCTTGTAGTATGTATATATTTGTTCTTTTTTTTGTGTCCATGATATTTTAAGAATTCTTCTGTAGCATTTACATTCAAAGGCATTTATGTGTTTCTCGGCTGTGTTGTTAAGTGTCCAGGTCTCACGATCACATGTTGCGATGGGAAAGATGCATGCCCTAAAAAATCTTATTTTAGTAGTTCTGTCTGTTCCTCTCCACAGCTTATTTAGTTGTTTTACTTTTTGAAGAGCGATGGATGTCCTCCTTTTAATTTCCCTCATATCTCCATTATTAGTTAATAGTGGTACAAGATATTCAAAACTCTCCACTTCTTCCAATTTTTCCTCATTGATACATATTTCAGCTGCCATATTTGTTTTGTCTGGTCTTTCAGCCATAACAAACATCCGAACTAGCAAACTTATTTTCAAAGAGCAGAGAGCTGGGTACGTCTAACATTCCGTCAGTTATGTCATAAACTTACAAACCCAGTTATTCCGCACCAGTTTAGTTCTGGCGTAGAATGTAATACTAAACATGAATTGCAAACTATTAAATATAACTTAGTACCCATACAATGAACAGTATGTACAGATAAAATAGAACATAAAGTTACTTCATATTATCACATTATAACTGCTTCCAAATTGATAAACAAATCGCAGGAAATAATATTTTGAGTAGCTTTTAAAGCTACGAGAGAGACACACACACAACAGAGAGACAGAGAGAGACAGACAGAGAGACAGAAATAGAGAGAGATAGAGACAGACAGACAGGGAGACAGAGATAGAGAGACAGACAGAGAGAAACAGACAGAGACAGACAGAGAGAGACAGGGAGACAGAGATATAGATATAAAGATAGATACACAGAGACAGAGAGATAGACAGAGACAGAGATATACACACGGAGACACACAGAGACACACACAGGGGGCACACACAGACATACACAGACACATACGCAGAGACACATACTGACACAGACACACACAGACAGAGAGAGAGACAGACAGAGAGACACACACATAAACACACACAGAGACACGCAGAAACACACACAGACAGAGAGAGACATACACACCGAGATAGATAGAGAGAGAGAGAGAGAAAGAGAGAGAGAGAGAGGAGAGAGAGAATGAACCTTATTTGCAAATTGTGGTAATCCAAAGGCTGGTAGAGCTGATGTAAATAAACCTTCAGAAAGCAACAGGAAGACGGCGTTATAACTCTCAAGAAAAGTCATGCAGACCTGCCAGGAAGAGTACATTTACCTCTTTCAGTGCTTACCTTTTTGTATGCAGCTTTTCGTTCTCTAAGCAACCTGTGTTTACACTAAAACTCATGAGTGATATGAATTTATACGTATAGTTTTCTTTCGTACATACTCACGTAAAGGAAGCAGAAGACAGCTAATAGAGAAGATCATGGACAGTCCAACATGACGATTTGATAAAGGGCTACAAACCGAGACGACAGAGATAATGAACGATCGAGATCTGCAGAGAAGCATGATCGCTGACGTCTGCCTGTAAGGTACGTAATGATGATTAAACTGATGTACAAGCACTTTTGTTTTTTCATGTGATTTGTCCTCTCCCGAACCTTGTCTCTCTCACAGCCTCCTGGAAGAATGCAGTGCTGTCTTGTTGACCAGCGTCTCGCAAAGATATATTCAGACTTTCCGTGATGTCCTGAGTCCACTAGATTCAAGGTCGCCCTTTTTCTCCTTTGCTGGGCACTATCCTCTCTAGTATCAACCTTTTATTTTAGCAATTTTGTCTCTTGATGTGGCCAAAGCATCATCATCATCATGATGTGCCGTGCCGACTGGCGTTAGCTATTATGCTTCTCTAGAGTACACGATCCTTCATGCAGGCCATTAGCTCAGTTGGTGATCTCCTCTCACACCATCCCGTCAGACTGTCCAGTATCATTTCTCTTGGTCTTCCTCTTGATCTTCTTCCTTCTATTTTTCCTGTTGTTATAATATTTTCAATGCCCCCTCTTCTCATTGCATGTCCTATGAAAGTACAATAAGTCGATAAGAAAATAGAATGACGGATTAACAGAACATAAATAAATATAATTCTATAGAGGTAAGATTTTTGTGTCTCTCTCATACATTCTTCATTAGTTAATTTTGATGTCCAGGGGATTCGCAACATTCTTCTAATAAACTATATTTCTGCTGCATCCAATGATTTTAGTGCAGACTTGCCTATTGTCCATGATTCACTTCCATATAACAAGATAGGTTCAATGTAGCATTTTAGGACTCATGTGAGTCGAAGTATCCCAGCTTTCTAATTTAGACGGTGTTTAGAAGCTAGTTTTCTGTCACCCCTAATCCCATCTCTTTAATTGAATTTCTTTCTATCCATATTATTCTAAGTGCACTTCTATAACTTTTCATTTCAAATGCTGTTACTCTCTTTTCTAGTGATTTGTTAAGCGTCCATGTTTCGTATTCATACGCTGCCACTGGGAATATCTAAGCTCTTAGTAAACATAGCACTCTTTTCTTGTTGATACCTTGCCACATGCTCTTCATTACAAGCACTTATAAGAAAATCATTCACCGAAAACATTTTCAATGTGAAATTCAGGGGAAGAGAATGTGTAACACTACTTTGATTGGCTGAATTTTTGGGACGGTGCGAATAACATGTTTATGAACAGTGATGTCTCAGAAAAACTAAGGCGTCTTGATGCGCGTTAGAAGCTCTTCCGCAAGTTTGAGTTCTAAAGCTGGCTTTATTAATTATGTGTCTAATGTTTGACAGAATTTGTTTGTTTTTGTTTGGAGCGGCAGTGTTTTGCGTACATGCCAGTCCATAATTGCTTCTGTCTTTTATGAATGTGCGTGCATACTTACGTACGTGTGTAAGTGTTTGTTACGCTGCACGTATACTGGTAATTTTGCAGTATCTGGGCGAAGAGGGAAAACATAATAGCAGGGATGAAATGAGAGTATGAGGTAAATCGTTAGAAAATGATGAAAGAGAAGAGGATAAGAAGGTAGAAAGAATTTTTTTTTTAAAAATTCTAATAAAGTGTCTCAAATTATGCATGAAAGAGGCTCGCATACACATATACACACAGAGAAGAGGGAGTAAGAGAGAGAGAGAGAGAGCGAGAGAGAGAGAGCCAGTGAAGAAAAAGGAAAAAAGAGAATATTTAGAGAACATTACAAACAGACATACAGACAGACAAACAGGCAGATAGATAGACAGATAGATAGAGAGATAGACAGACAGATAGATAGATAGATAGATAGATAGATAGATAGATAGATAGATAGATAGATAGATAGATAGATAGATAGATAGATAGATTGATAACGTAAGAAAATGTACGGCAGTAAAAAATAACACGTCAGATAACCAATCAAAAACGTGTCTTTCTCCATCTCACGTAACTCTCCCTTTAAACTAACACTTAGATACAACAATGATACAAAAGCTACAGAACCAAATTGGACAAACTTTCCTTGTTTCTGCCCGTACTGTTGATCCCTGCCCTTTGTTTATAACACACATGATCTTCCATACGCTAATTTTATACTGTTAGAAATCTTAATTTGAGTCATAAAATGCTATATTGAACCTATCTTGTTATATGGAAAGGAATCATGGACAATAGGCAGGTCTGCACAAAAATCATTGGAAGCAGCAGAAATGTGGTTTATTAGAAGAATTTTACGAATCCCCTGGACAGCAAAAATAACTAATGAAGAATGTATGAGATGAGAAGAGCTGGAGAGACAAAAAAACCTGTCAAAAAGATAAGAGAGAGACAATGTACTTTCATAGGACATGCAATGAGAAGAGGATGCATTGAAAATATTATAACAACAGGAAAAATAGATCAAGAGGAAGACCAAGAGAAATGATACTGGACTGTCTGACGAGATGGTGTGAGAGGAGATCACCAACTGAGGTGATGGCCTGCATGAAGGATCGTGTACTCTGGAAAAACATAATAGCCAACGCCAGTCGGCACGGCACCTGATGATGATGATGATGATATCCTACAAAGTACCAACAAGTAAACAAAGCTATATTTAGTAAGAGCTTATATATTCGCGGTACAACGTACGCATGGAAAAGAGAATAACAAAATTTGAAATGGAATGTTATAGAAGAGAACTTAGAATATCATGGATAGAAAGAAAATCAAATAAAGAGATACTGACGGGATTAGGTGTCGTAATGGGAAAAAGAACGAGAGGAAGACCAAGGCGAAGATGACTGCAAGACATCGTTGATAATCTTCAAATGGATGCATCAGCAGCAGGGCATCTTGCTTACATCCTAGAGGCCTACAGGAGATGTTGTTAGAGAGGCAATGTTCCGCAAGGGACATGCTAATGACCTGACTAAGTGAGTTGTCGTAGAAAAGTGGCTTTTGAACACCATCAAAGTTAAAAGGATGAGATACTTCGTCCACATCAAGAACAGTTTGGAGAGGCTGATGGTACAAGGCATAATGCCTGGGGAAAAGGGAACAAGGTCGACCTCACCGCAGGCGTGACACAATCATCATCAAGGAAAGCCTGAACGTGTCAGTGCTAGACACTGGTCAACCTGGTCAAGACCGCAGCGCTCTTAGGAAGCTCCCGAGAGGGGACAACGTTCAGGAAAAGGGCACGCGTCACGTGACATGACGTAGATGTCGTACAGTAAAATAGACAAAAGGGTAATCTAGTTTTGATTTATTAAAACGAGCCTTGATCAGTTATCGGCTCGGGTGTTTCAGAGCGAGAAAGGATAATAAAAAATAAGTCGATAAGAAAATAGAATGACGGATTAACAGAACATAAATAAATATAATTCTATAGACTTTGTAGAATACAATGAAATGGGAAAATCATACAAACAATATCTGCAACTCTTTACAGTCACACAATAGAGAGAGAGAGAGAGAGGGAGAGAGAGAGTGAGAGAGAGAATGAGAGACAGAGAGAGTGAGAGAGAGAGACACGGGACACCTGAGAGAGTTAGTCACTTTTGAGCCGATTCAAGGAAGCTTTTCCCCAGATTTTCCATTTTTTAAATACAAGTGCTGAAATATTGCACTTCCGTTACATTTCATTGGTCAGAACGCACCAATCAAATCAAGGGTACGAAATTACCCATCTGTACAATGTTCTGTCCCTGACTTACCTCTCCTCGTTACTTGAAGTCTTATTTATTAAAAAGAAAAATAAATTTCACTTGTTCAAATGTTTGTGATATTATTTCTGAACTTTGACACTGGAGGATATTCATTCTTGCGTGTGGATTCAAACCAATCAGGAAAGCAGATTGTACCGAGATTCCCTGGAGTCTGAAGAAATCAGTCATGTTGACTGATAAAGAAATGTTTTCAGGGACTAGTTCTAACTTTAATCCAGAAACGTCGACTTTGATGGCCGTACACTTCTAGAAGTGGTGGAGGACAAGTGAAAGTAGGGTAATCCCGGAGAGTCTGTAGTACACGTACCTATTTTTAAGCGTCGGTCGAAATAAGTGGAATAAATATACAAATCATGATGATGATGATCATCATTATCATGATCATCATCGTGATCATCATCATCATGAATGTGTTTGTCGAAAAATTCTGCTTCTCTTTCTCTTTGCACATCTGAATTTCTCTCTTACAATTTTTCCAGGGGTGGAGCAATAACCTCGTGCTCTCTTATTTTTTTAAAATTTATTTTATCCATGACTTTCAACCATGCACTTGTCTTTTTTTTTCCTCATTTCTTTCAATGACTTTCGACCATGCACTTGTCTTTTTTTTTTCCTTATTTCTTTCATTGACTTTCGACCATGCACTTGTCTTTTGCCCTTATTTTTTCAATGACTTTCGACCATGCACTTGTCTTTTTTCTCTTATTTTTTCAACCATGCACTTGTCTTTTTTATCTTATTTCTTTCAATGACTTTCAACCATGCACTTGTCTTTTTTTCCTTATTTCTTTCAATGACTTTCAAGCATGCACTTGTCTTTTTTCTCTTATTTTTTCAACCATGCATTTGTCTTTTTTTCCTTATTTCTTTCAATGACTTTCAACCATGCACTTGTCTTTTTCTCCTTATTTCTTTCAATGACTTTCGACCATGCACTTGTCTTTTTTCTCTTATTTTTTTCAACCATGCACTTGTCTTTTTTCCTCATTTCTTTCAATGACTTTCAATCACAGTCTTTTTCCCTTGTTTATTTCAATGATTTTCAACCATGGATTTGTCTTATTTTTTTCCCTTATTTTTTCATTATGACAATATGAATATACGTACATACATACGTCAGTATGTCTTACATACGCTGCACGTATACTGGTAATTTTGCAGTATCTGGGAAAAAGAGGGAAAACATTACAAACAGGGATGAAAAGAGTGTATGAGGTAAATCTGTTTTTTTTTCCCTCTTATTTCTATCATTGACTTTCTTTCATAAACATCTCTGTTTCTCTCATTTCTTTCAGTAACTTTCTTCAATAAATCTCCCTATTTCTCTTTCATTTTTTTCCAATAACCTTTCTATTTCTCCTTTATTTCTTTCATTGATTTCTTCCCATAAACCTCTCATTTTTTTCCCCAGACGGTTCCAAATTTTCTTTTTTTCCCTGAGAGATATTTTTCTGATAAGGAAGTAAAGGGTGTGATCGATAGAAAATGAATATTATCTGTCTGTCTGAGGAGGAGAAGACACATATTATCTTTTTTTCAGAAATATCTGTCGCCAGTATCAGTAATTCATTATGACTCCAGACATTTTGCAAGTCTGCAGAATGACCAGGAAAGAAATGCCGAATATTATTTGGTCGCCAGTTCTACAAACATGTGAGTGCAGGAGGCATCGACTAACAGGCCCAGCCAGAGGGGCTGGGTGGGGGAGGGGGAACATCCAGCCAGCGAATTGCTTTGGGGCCCGGGTTTCACCTGTATTAAGGGAGGGTCCAGAGCAAATGTTCCCTCTAAGCTGTGTGTCGCACACAAAAATATCATACCGCGATACTTTTATTTTTCAGTTTCCGGATGCTGCCTTTGCGCTTTAGCAGCAGTGAAGAAAAGTATGTTCGCGCTATATGAGTTTGTTTCCCGAATTTCTTTTTGTTGAGTATTTCTTGCTAGGAGAATTTTAAATTATAGTGTGAAATTAGACATTACGACACAAATGTCCACACAAAATGTTTTTTTTTTGTGTTTGTTTTGAGAATATATTTACACATGGATCGGAAATTTTGCCACAAACAGCTAAACTTTAGAGGAAACTTTGATCTTGGAGGCTTACAAAGTTTCTCCTGGAGACCATTTCGACTACTAAGACCTTCATCAGAGACTCAAGAGGACAGGAGCAGGTGTGTGCTGGAAGGACGGCGCTGTTATCGCCCTCGTATACGATGTCGTCACTGAGCTTCTAAAAAGAGGCTGTTGTGCCGCTACAGGCTGACGAACTTCGCATTGCTCAGCATTTCGAGAAAATGCTCGGGTCGACAGATGCTTTTTTTTTCAATGAGTTTTCTATTGGAATTCAAACAATGCATTTAAATTAAACGCGCAGACTCAGCGAAGTGATTGGTGCATTTGCCCCTCATGACAAACATCAGTGGTTCGAATCCGGCCAGGCGAGCTTCAAACGTCTTTACAGAGTCAGGTGCCAGAACTTATGTTCTTGTTTGGGCGTAGATTCTTAAACCGCACAAAACAAACTCACACAGACGCATACCATGAACTGGTTTAGAAACTGAATTTGGGAAAAATAAAACAGAAAATGATTTCGCTTGGCCGTTTATATATTTCGAACTTAAGACAATTGTTGCAATAAAAATTATATCCCACAACACCAAACTAAACATAGATCAGGCACAGATTAGACCAGCCGTACTATATGGGTCAGAAAACATGGAGTACAATAAAGAAAATTAAAAACAGATACAAACATTTGAAAACAGAATCTTAAGAAGAATGTATTGACCGCTAAGAGACCCTATAACACATCAATGGAAGATAAGAAGTAACCAAAAAATCTACACTTTGTTTAACTCTCCGCTTATAGTAGCCATTATGAAAAAAAAGAAAGACTGAAGTGGCTCATGCAGTTAGAAAGAATCGAGGAGGATAGACAAACAAAAACGGCCTACGTAGAAGAGATCTCTTCTTCTTCGTTCGCATTGTCTGTCTATATCTGCAGTCCTATCTCTTGGATAAATTTCACTGTTTTTTGTAATTCGTGTATGGAACCGTAGAGCTTATCTTCTTTAGTGGTAATTATTTCTCAGTGTCTCATAGTTGATGCAGTTCTGGAAGATATGTTCCACAGTTTGGGGCACCTGGGCACATGTACATAGATTAGTAGTACCAACCTTAAACTTTGTATACATATGACTTCGGAGTCGGCTGTGTCCTGTTCGGAGACGGAAGATGGTGACTTGTTCTTTTCTGTTTAGCATGTGATAGTCATCATGTGGTGGTGTTTGTGGCTTCCTGTAGGTTTTTATCATGCTTTTCTTCTGATTATAGGTGAGTGGTATGTCTGGTTGCTCCATTTCAGTGCCCTCTTTGGCCAGATGGTCAGCTTTCTCATTGCCTGGTATCCCACAGTGGGAGGGAATCCACTGCAAAGTGACTCTGTGTTGCAAGCCAATTTTTAACAATGCATCCTTAAGGTTTGTTGCACTGAAGAGCTTCCAGTACTGATCTTGCATCTGTGAGAATTACTACGGGACATGTAACAATTCTGGAGTCTGATAGTTTTTCAACTGCAGCAATAATTGTCCTAACTTCTGCATCATAGTTGTTGCAGTATTTTCCAGTAGGTATGGAAATCTTGTCAGTGGTGTTGTTTGGATATTCAATATGTGCTCCTGTCCCTCCATTCTTTATGGCGTTATGTGCAGATCCGTCTGTATACACACGTATCCAGGTGTCACATGGATATTTGTCATCTAGTAAACTAAGTGAGGCTGTTGATCTTACAAGACTGCTCTGCATCTCACCATTCTGCACACCTTTCACTTCAGTCTGAATAGTTATTTGTGTATAATCTGCTTCTTTCCATGGTGTATGCTCTGGTACAGATGATAATGGAGTGACTATAGTTGGAAGGTCAGGTATCGGCTTACGCATACGCTTGGCCTGATGAATGAAGCTGCTTCTTTTAAGCCGTCTTAGTGCCAAGTTATTGAATCTCTCCTTCAGGGGATGGCTTACAGTGCTAAGGAATTTCTCTCCCATAGTCATGACCTTTGTGTCTCTACGTTCCTTTAGCGCTTGAACACCAAATGTTTTCTGCATTTCTACTATTGGTGTGGACCTCATGGCACCTGTGATAATCCGTAGTGACTGATTTTGTACCTTGTCTAGATTATGGTAGAAGAGATGAAATTGGATAGACCAAGAGGTAGACGTAGAAAACGACGGCGAGACAACCCAGAAGACGGTACACGCGCTCTTGGAATCGACAGTTAGCAAGAAAAGAACGAGAACAGAGAGGAATGGAGACGTGTCTTGTCTGCAGAGATGAGCCTTAATAACTCGAAGAGCTGTTGAATTCAGCAACTGCTCAAAGAAGAAGAAGAAGAAGAAGTTTATACATTGGAAATTAAAATGTAACTTTAATAAGCTAATTTTAACTAGCAGTATTTTTTTACCCTCAAAACGCTTATAGCAAAGTCTAAACCAACGAGTCGAATTTTAAAAAAAACCCAGATAGTCCTCATGTTAGATCCAGTTAAAGAAATTTCAGCTGAAGTTCATAATGTCAACAACGTGAGAAGCGCTGATTTCAACATTTACACCCGTGAAATGGAAATATATTTACAGAAACACAGGATAAAATTCTGAAAGACCGTAAATAAAACCGATTCCCTTCATGCAGAGGAGAAACAAGTGCTAAAGAAAGGAAGCTACGAGTGATCTGTAGTAAAGAAAAGAAATAAGTTATAAAGTACAGCGTTGAAATAAACGGAGCATAAGAGGTAACTGTGACCTGATTTAGGAATTAATAATTACACGAGGCGGGTAATAAAGCTACAGAATTATCGCTCACAAAAGCTAGTTTTATTAATTCTGTAAAGAAATAAAACTTTCATTAAACACGAAATGAAAAAAGACTTTAAAAATATAATTAAAAAAAACGACTATAAATGTCTTGAAAGAAGCCAAGAAACACGATAACGGAAGATTTGGTATGACCTTTATGGAGAAGATCAAAGTGTGAATTTTTTTTTCTTTTTTTGAGATATATGCTGCTTCAACTTTCACGGCTCCTGATGATGATAGCGATGATGAGGAACAAAACAGACATATTAGTGCCAGCGCCATCCCCATTTGTCTTACTGTCTGCGACATATCTGTAATGTACGTGTATGTTTGTATGAGAGTGACAGACAGACAGACAGACAGACAGACAGACAGACAGACAGACAGACAGACAGACAGACAGACAGACAGACAGACAGGCAGGCAGGCAGGCAGACAGACAGACAGGCAGGCAGGCAGGCAGGCAGGCAGACAGACAGACAGACAGGCAGGCAGGCAGACAGACAGACAGAGACAGACAGGCAGGCAGACAGACAGACAGACAGACAGACAGGCAGGCAGACAGACAGACAGACAGATAGATAGACAGACAGAGACATACAGGCAGGCAGGCAGGCAGACAGACAGACAGACAGACAGATAGACAGACAGACAGGCAGGCAGGCAGGCAGACAGACACAGACAGACAGAGATAGTGTAGTATTTGGTGTTTATACAAATATTAATATTTTATATTTGCTTTCACTGACGAGAATTATTATTCAATCTTTTATTCTGTCTTGCCGCCGTCGTACTGAGTGGTGGAAGGCTGACTACACCAACGTTCACACCTTACATGTAAATAACAGGAACACGAAACAACAATCCTTTTTCTTAAAATCAACGATCAATGTATTTACAAAGTTCTGATCCACAAGGCAATGCGAATCAAAATAAATCCTATGCGCACGAAGTCCATATGTTTATATATTTCCACACGCGTTATTGATTCATAAAAAAAGGTTCCTTGAATAGTATGATTTCAATCCTGATTACAAATGCACACAACTAAACTATACACGTCAGCCTCCATCTATCGAATGACCCTCCTCGTCCACGTCTGCCGCTGGACTTCCACGTGCTCAACTTCTCTCCCTTTTTTCTATTCTCGACTTATATATACCTGGCCAGCGCCGGACTCGAAGGCCTGGGGATTTTCCATTCAAAACCGGGTCACTGCTTGCTTATTTTTCCACTCCTTACAATAGGAACGAACAGAATCTATATATTTTAAACTGATAAATACTTAACCATGCAGACCCATCTGTCGCTACGGCCCTTGTATCTCGGGTTCCATATGGCCAGACCCCCCGGTGGCGGCGTGGCTGGTCACTTGTCTCTCACGGCCAAGGCCGGCTGTTGGAATCCGGCTGGAAGCGATCCAGTCATTCAGCTGTAGAATGGATACTTGTTGTCTTCTAAAGTTGGGGAAGGAGAAGCAGCCAGTAGTGAAGGTGACCACGTCAGGCTCCAGTGTGCAGACAGGTCAAGGAAAATGCGGACACTAACTCCATATCCCATACGTGAATCCAGGACATAATGGGACTACCTTTACGTTACCTTCCATACTGTCGGAGACAGATTTAGAGACAACCATGGATTGAGACATGTTTAAAGACAGCCGTGGTCTGAGACAGGTTTAAAGACAACCGTGGATTGAGATATGTTTAAAGACAACCATGGATTGAGACAGGTTTAAAGACAACCATGGATTGAGACAAGTTTAAAGACAACCATGGATGTATCTAGTGGTTGAAGTGTTACGGGCAGTAAAGAGTCTGAAAAATGGTAAATCACCGGGATGTGATGAGGTAACCACTGAACTTATTAAAGCAGGAGGGAAGGAATGTGATACAATATATCATGCATCATCATCATCATGTGCCGTGCCGACTGGCGTTGGCTATTATGCTTCTCTAGAGTACACGATCCTTCATGCAGGCCATCAGCTCATTTGGTGATCTCCTCTCACACCATCCTGTCAGATTGTCCAGTATCATTTGTCTTGGTCTTCCTCTTGATCTTCTTCCTTCTATTTTTCCTGTTGTTATAATATTTTCAATGCCCCCTTTTCTCATTGCATGTCCTATGAAAGTACATTGTCTCTCTCTTATCTTTTTGACAAGGTTTTTTGTCTCTCCAGCTCTTCTCCTACATTCTTCATTAGTTATTTTTGCTGTCCAGGGGATTCGCAACATTCTTCTAATAAACCACATTTCTGCTGCTTCCAATGATTTTTGTGCAGACTTGCCTATTGTCCATGATTCACTTCCATATAACAAGATAGGTTCAATATAGCATTTTAGGACTCGTTTTCTAACATTCATTGATAAGGATGTGTTGGTCAATATGTTTCTCATTCTCTGAAATGCAGTCTTTGCTTGGCCTATTCTGTTCCTAATTTCTGTTCTGCATTTCCCATCTGAAGTTATTACTGCTCCAAGGTATTTGAATTTCTGCACCTGCTTTAGAATAGTTCCGTTTAATTTAATACTGCATGCTGGTGGATTCTGTTTCTTAGATATAACCATAGTCTCTGTCTTTTTGATGTTCAAAGTAAGGCCTTTCTGTTCACTTTCTTTGGCGACTTTATCCAAGAGATTTTGCAGGTCTTGTTGGTTCTCAGCTATCAGTACTGTGTCGTCAGCATACCGAAGGTTGTTAATATTGTATCCTCCAATTTTTATGCCTGGTTCTGTGATGATTGTTCTTAGAATATTCTCGCTATACAGAGAAAAAAGGTCTGGAGATAGTACACATCCTTGTCGCACCCCTTGTTTTATAGGTTGATATTTTCCAGTTCTATTTTCAACTCGAACTGCTGCTTCTTGCTGCCAGTATAGATGTTTTACAATCCTCAGGTCTTTGCCGTCTATATTGATGTCTTCAAGCATTTTAATAATTTCATTATGTTTCACCTTGTCATGCACTATGTAAAAAAGATATGGCATTCGGGTATTTGGTCAAAAGAGTGGAAAAGAACTATATTCATACCAGTACCGGAAAAAGGTAACTTGAAATTATGTACAAACTACAGAACTATTGCCCTGATTAGTCACACCAGTAAAATTCTATTAAAAATCGTAATTGGCAGACTTCGAAAGAAAATAGAAGTCAATATGACCCAAGCTGGTTTTAGACGAGGAAATGGAACAAAAGATCATATTTTCAACATAAGATTCTCTCTCTCTCTCTGAACCTTAAGTGCCCAGGGCACATGGGGCTTCCGCAAGGGTTTTCCACAAATGCCTGTCCTTCGCCTTTTTTTCTGCTCTTGCCCAGGTGAGCCCTCTATTGCTCAACATCCTTTCTGTTGTTCTTCTCCATGTTTCTTTTGGTCTACCCTTACTTCTGCTCCCCTGTGGTGTCTATCTTAGTGCTATTTTTGGTAGTGAGTTGTCAGTCATTCGGAGCACATGTCCCAACCATCGCCAGTGTCTTTCCTCAATAATTGTTGTCAGTGGTTTCATCTGCATTTCTGCTAATAAGATGTTATTTCTTATGGTGTTTGGCAAAAATATTTTTCTAATTCTTCGTAAACATTTAGTCTGGAAAGAATTCAACTTGTTTTCTACGGTTTTGGTGATTTTCCAGCATTCACTTCCATAGAGTAATACACTTAGAACATTACTCTTAAATATCCTGATTTTCATATTTATGCTTAGTTTTTTTTATTTCCATATATTCTGCAGCATTGCAAAAGCCTGGTTTGCTCTAGTAAGTCTGCTGTTGATGTCCTCTGTGCTGTCTCCATTTTCTACTACTCTGCTGCCAAGGTATACAAATTCGTTGACCTCCTCCACTAACTTGTTATAACATAAGATTAATAATAGAGAAATGCAACGAATTTAATGTGAATCTATATTTATTTTTTATAGATTATTCAAAAGCATTTCAGTGTATACAATACCAGAAATTTTGGGAAATTATGGAAAAAATGGGATTTCCAACACACGTGACACAGTTAATATCACTGCTGTATCTAGAACAACAGGCAGCAGTAAGAATAAATGGTGAAACAACAAACTTGGTTTGATATAAAACAAGGGATCCATCAGGGGTGCATATTGTCGACTTACTTATTTAACTTGTGTACTGAAAATATAATGAGGAATGTTAGAGAAGATGTAGACAAAGAACATTATAATGCCATAAAAATTGGAGGTTACGAAATACCAGAGATTAGATTTGCTGATGACACAGTTTTACTGTCTACAACACAGAAAGGAATGGAAAAAACTAATTATGTCAGTCCGTAAGAACAGTGAATAGCAAAACCTCTATCTTAATGCGATGAAAACTAAATTGATAACTGACGAAACAAATAAGGCAGATGAAATATATATCAATGAGGAAAAATTGGAAGAAGTGGAGAGTTTTGAATATCTTGGATCATTACTAACTAATAATGGAGAAACAATGCACACATACTACAGGAACTTAATATTGAAGAAGGCTGGCTAGCAAGGAAGAAGATTAAACAGAGAAAACTTTGAATATTTTGGACATATTAAACGTCATGATAATTTACAGAAGACAGTCTTTGGAAGGATACGAAATTGGAAAAAGAAAGAGAGGAAGACCAAGGCGAAGATGGCTGCAAGACATCGCTGATGATCTGCGAATGGACGCATCAGCAGCAGGGCATCTTGCTTACAACCGAGAGGCCTTCAGGAGAGCTGTTGGGGAGCCAAAGTTTCATGCAAATGACTGATTGACCTAGGGATTGTGGTACTAGTGTGCTCAACTTCCTTGGCCTGTCGATACACTAGAGAGCAATGTGCTCAGAATGACTGCCTTTTCTTCCATATTTCTGGAAGAAACCAGGTTCATACTCTGTGTTAGTATAAATGTGATATATGTGTGTGAATATATGCGTCTGTATGTATCTGCTTATATGAAAAGTATAGGTGCATGTACTATCAAAGTCTAAATTAGTTTAATGTAAAGTATGGCTTTATTGTTGTATTTATTATACTGCTGTTCTACAAATTTGTTAGTTTATAATGAACGTGAGAAAGTAATTAAATTTATTTCATGTAGTCACACAAAGCAGAACGTGGAATGTATGGAAAGGAAGTGTTTATTAATGTTTTAGTTATTTATTTTTTGTTTGGTTGCTTTTTCATGCATATTATGTTCAGTAACAAATGCTGAATATCTGTGACTGAGTGAAAGCTGTATGATGAAGGGCAGAATAGTAGACGGACCTGCGAGCCCATTTGTTGACTCTTTGAAAATAAAGCGTGCTCGTTCGTTCGTTCTGGAACTGAAGAAGAAAAGCCAGCCAGGCGTGACTGTGAATCACATCGCCCTCTAGTGAGCCGACAGGCGAATGAAAACATGGGCGCTGTAACCACATCAGATTCTTGCCTCTCTGACATAACCGGACACCTTCACTTCATTTTACCTGAAGTCAGAGGTAACTCGACGAATTGCTCTTCTATCATACACTCTACAGGCTCTCAGTAAAACCCTAGGTAACTCGACGAATTGCTCTTCTATCATACACTCTACAGGCTCTCAGTAAAACCCTAGGTAACTCGACGAACTGCTCTCCTGTCATACACTCTACAGGCTCTCAGTAAAACCCTAGGTAACTCGACGAACTGTTCTCCTGTCATACACTCTACAGGCTCTCAGTAAAACCCTAGGTAACTCGACGAACTGCTCTCCTGTCATACACTTTACGGGAACTCAGTAATGCCTTATCTTACATCTTTTCAGTTTTCTACATAATACAGGGCCCTTGTTGGCTGAGTGACCAGGCGTTTGGTCTACTAATCTAGTGGTGCCGGGTTCAAGTCATAGCAGTGGGGGGGGGAATTTTTTTCTGGTATCACAACGCCAAAAAAAGAAACCAAGATCCACACAGCCTCTAAAAATGAGTACCAGAGAAATCTGGGAAGGTAAATGCGGGCAGGCGTGATAATGACCACATCAGACTTTCATGTGCTGAATGTCTTGGAAATACGAACCTAACACTGTATCCCCAACATGACTTAATAGCATGAAAATTTGTATTTTACCTTCTTTTTTAAACATACTCATAATACAAACAAGCAAAATGGATCCCTACTTCCCGTACCCCAGCCTGGTAACCCGTGCCACATAATATGAATCACACAGTTATTTACGCAACGTGCAATCCTCCACGCTCATATCCTCCCACACATACACACATATAGCACGCATACATACATACCAGACGTAAGTACGTAAACACGCTACGTAAAAAACACATTACGTCTCTGCTACCAGCATATTCCATTTACCGTTAATTACTGTAGTGAGGTTTCTCGGTGTTAAGTATTAACGCGGAACTCCTATGAGACATTTAACAATATCTGGCGCACTTTCCCCCCTCCCATCACTCATTCAGTACTCTTAACTACAAAGCTCCCGGCATTAAACAGGTGATTTTGTTGGCCACGGAAGAATGCCTTTGACGACCAACTACTCACCATCTTTGTCTAACATTTATTTATATAACTTGAGTGCAGCGAGGCGGGTGAGTTAACATTCACTGTTAAGAGAGCCGCACCGACGCGAACTCGGGGAGACAAGATGTAGCTGCTGCAGGAATAGCCTAGGTATCAAGGTCAAGGACCCCAGAGCTGGCCAAGACCCTATACTGCATCCCGGTTGGTGCAGGCTGGGAAACCGGCTTCTTAACAATAGTCTTTTCAGTCAGTGGGGGGTTGGACCAGGTTTCATGGCGGCGAAACTGCAAAAACCTTAATTTTCTGAAACACCAGATACCAAAGGAAGCCATTCTGATATATCCGGGCAGACCACTACATCTGTAGTTCAAGATCACCATTTACTGGCTGGAAACAAAATTCAGTTTCGAATTTAGGAGAATATCAACAACAATAACAATAAATACAAACACTACTAATAATAGCACAACATAAACAACAGCAAAATGAATAACAACAGAAAAAAAAACAACAGCAACAAAAGAAAAAAACAACAGCACCAAAACAATAGCAACAACAACAACATAAATAATAACAACAAACGACAACAAACACAAACAAATCTTATAATAATGCAACAACAACAGAACAACAAAAAACAACAGCAAACAATGACACCACAACAGCATAACGGCAACAACGATAACAATAAGCAATGGCAACAACAGAACAACATAACATCAAAAACAATAACAACGAACTATAACAACAAAACGACAACTAACCAACAACAAATCGACAACCATTAAAGAACAGAAGTATTAACTACAGAACAAAAACAACAACAGAACAGAATAACAATAAAACAAAAACACATCGAAGCTAGCACCGATTCTTGGAGAAGAAAATATAACATTCCATGGATGCGTGCGGCTTATGTCGAAACAGACAGAAACATGCCAACCAAAACACACACAGATCACAGCGAGGGGTATAAAACTAAGAAATACTATGGCAGAAAAAAAAAGAAGGAACAACAGGAAAATAGAGGTAAAAAAAAAGAACAGAGAGAAATGAGAAAGAAGAGACAGGGGAGAAAGAACCAGAATAGAGAAATGAAGGAACAGGAGGAGAGAAATATCGGATAAGAAGAGGGAGGTGGAAGGAGGAAGAAAAGTATACGTTTTTGTTGTAAAATAGCTGAAGATAAAGGTAGCTTTATTATAACATGTAGGCATGTATGGGATATGGTGTTAGTGGCCATATTTTCCTTGATCATTCCACACACTTGAGGGAGTGTTATCCTCAGAATTACACCTGGCCACCTTTCAATCTTCGTTCCAGAAAAAAAAAGAGGTAGTAGTTTTTACAGAACGAACGAATGAACGAACGAACGAACGAACGAACAGACTTTATTTTCGAAAAAGTTAAGAATTAGGCGCTCGGGCCCGTCCACCATTCTATGCTTCATCGTACAACTTTCATTCAGTCACAGATATTCAGCATTTGTTATTGAACATAATATGCTTGAAAAAACAAAACAAGAATAAGTAAATAATTAATAAACCGTTTCTTTCCATACACTCCACATTCTGCTTTATGTATCTACATGGGTGACTGAATCTGCTCCGGCCAGTTTGAAAGCCACTGATCTTCGGCAAGAAAGGTTATTGCGCTAGCCACTTCGATGCTCATCATACGTGCTGTGTTTCCGTGATATTAATGACAGAGAAAAGGACTAAGGGATGATAGAAGTACGAGGAAATGAATGCGACGATATATCTAAAGGGTTGTTTGCTGTTACGATATTATCACGTAATATAGCAAACCTGGATGAGTTTGAAAAGCTCGCCGAAAACAAGAAAGCTTGGCTAACTACCAAGCGAGCTCTACGTGACGTTTAACGGCACGGAAAGGATGTAAGATGTAAGATAGCAAACCTGGACAACCTGGCAATCGACTAAGTGGACAAACGTATCTCTGAATCTATAGGTACCCAAGGCACGTGGGACTTTCTCAGTGGTTTTCCACAGACGCCTGTCATTCCCTCTATAATACAGCATCCTCTCTGTTGTTCTTCATTATGTCTCCGTTGCTCTAACCTTATTCCTGTTTCCACGAGGTGTCCATTAGAAGATAGCAGTTTTTAAACACCAGTATAATAGTTATATCCGTTATAGTTAAAGCTTATAGTATCAGTCAGTCATTTGCATGTCCCTTGCAGAACTTTGCCTCACTAACAGCTCTCCTGTAAGCCTCTCGGTTGTAAGCAAGATGCCCTGCTGCTGACGCATCCATTTTCAGATCATCAACGATGTATTGCAGCCATCTTCGCATTGGTCTTCCTCTCTTTTTCCCGTTATGTACCATTCCAAGATGGTCTTCTGTAAATTCTCATGACGTTAATGTAATGTAATATAGCATAATAGTTACATATTCCTGATCGGATGCTAAGTAGAGTCAGTCTATTTCTGCCATTCATTTCTTTATTTCTCTATCGCTGAATCATAATCACGGTTTAAGCACAGTCCTTTTATTACTATATCTTTATAATACTTCTGAAAAATTGGAAGAAGTGGAGAGTTTTGAATATCTTGGATCACTACTAACTAACAATGGAGATACAATGAAGGAAATTAAAAGGAGGACATCTATCGCTCTTCAGAAACTAAAACAACTAAAGAATCTGTGGAGAGGAACAGACAGAACTATTAAAATAAGATTTTTAAGGGATGCATCTTTCCCATCGCAACATATGCCCGTGAGACCTGGACACTTAACAAAACAGCTGAGAAACACATAAATGCCTTTGAATGTAAATGCTACAGAAGAGTTCTTCAAATATCGTGGACACAAGAAAGAACAAATATATCCATACTACAAGAACTTAATAGTGAAGAAGGTTGGCTAGTAAAGAGGATTAAAGAGAGATAACTTAAATATTTTGGACATATTAAACGTCATGATAATTAGAGAAGACCGTCTTGGAAGGATACATAATGGGAAAAAGAGAGGAAAACCAAGGTGAAGATGGCTGCAAGACATCGTTCATGATCTGCAAAAGGATGCATCAGCAGCAGGACATCTTGCTCACAACCGAGAGGCCTACAGGAGAGCTGTTAGGGAGGCAAAGCTCCGCAAGGGGCAATGCAAATGAATGAATATAATACTTCTGTTGTAATCATACAAATACTCCCATGATAGGAAAACTTTAGAACGTCCGTAGAGCTGTCACAGAACCTCCATGCTTTCTTCTGTGTGATGCTGAACGTGATCGGGTTTTAGAGTAACTATGGCAGTCTCCTTCGACTTTCTGGGAACTTTCCAGATGGTCGTCTTTATGGGAACTCTCCAGATGGTCGACTTTATGGGAACTCTCCAGATGATCGACTTTATGGGAACTCTCCAAATGGAGAGATGATTGACGGAGAAAACAAAAGCCACGCTCATGAGAAACGTTCCTATTCCTTGCACAGTAAGCATGTGACATGACCCAGATTCGACATCTCAGAGCTGAACTACACTTAGAGGTTAGACATGTCACAGCTGAACTACAATTAGAAGTTAGACATGTTACAGCTGAACTAAACTTAGAAGTTAGACGTGTCACAACTGAACTACTCTTAGAGGTTAGACATGTCACAGCTGAACTACACTTAGAGGTTAGACATGTCACAGCTGAACTACTCTTAGAGGTTAGACATGTCACAGCTGAACTACTCTTAGAGGTTAGACATGACACAGCTGAACTACTCTTAGAGGTTAGACATGTCACAGCTGAACTACTCTTAGAGGTTAGACATGTCACAGCTGAACTGCAATTAGAAGTTAGACATGTCACGGCTGAACTACACTTGGAGGTTAGACATGTCACAGCTGAACTACAATTAGAGGTTAGACATGTCACAGCTGAACTGCAATTAGAAGTTAGACATGTCACGGCTGAACTGCAATTAGAAGTTAGACATGTCACAGCTGAACTGCAATTAGAAGGTAGACATGTCACTGCTGAACTGCAATTAGAAGTTAGACATGTCACGGCTGAACTGCAATTAGAAGTTAGACATGTCACGGCTGAACTGCAATTAGAAGTTAGACATGTCACGGCTGAACTACACTTAGAGGTTAGACATGTCACAGCTGAACTACACTTAGAGGTTAGACATGTCACAGTTTAACTACACTTAAGGGTTAGACATTTCATAGTTGACACGCCCATTTGAGCCAAACGCGGCTTGTCAGAGCCAAACGAAAAACCAGTTTAATCGTGGGGCAGGGCGATGACAGATGAAATGTCCATTCATACATCTCAAACTGCTGGTGTATGCAAAGAGCACACACATAACACTGGCACCAGCATCAATAGCCGGAGAGTTCCACTATAACGCAACGAAAACACTGGAGACAAGTTGGTCTCCTACATACCCATTCACTTCATGACTTAAAAAAAAAAACCAAGACTTCTCTCATACAACGTTGAACAAAGACCGTCTGATCTCTCTCAGGCCAATAACCATCTCACAACGTTACACAATTTTCATGCTTTGAAAAACGCTCAAAACAAGTGATCTTGCTGAAAGTCAAAGTTATGTTCGGACAACCCAAGGGAAATTACTCCAAAATTTCAACTATTAAAAAAACCCAACAAGGTCGCTAACTTTAACTTACAGTGCAGGGGAACAAACTCAGCAAATCTATAGTCTGTTACACAACGCAGTGTAAGCACCAACTATGAAGACTGAAATAGAGTTACTGTGAATATAATCCCTCTGCTAATGTAGATTTTTCCTTATTTTGAATGTAAGAAAAAGATAAATATATTACACTCACTAGCAGCTTAGGTTAAATCCCTTACTAGTGGAGACTGACCTCAGATGGCGTCGCAGATCTGTAACATTACCAACAGTTGTACTGGTATTAGTATTTGAAGAATCTCACAAACAACAAATTTTTAGCTAAACGCTTACATTTTTTGTTCATGTCTGAGCACGTATCTTGGCCTACAGGAATTGAAAGCTCTGGCTCAACTGTTAGACAAAGGGATGGACTCCAAGAGCAGTCATCTCTGAAAAGTTGTAGAGAAATTCATGCGTTATGTCAGGGGAGAGAATGCATGGTAAGTCATGGAGGAAATATTGGTCTTGCCTGTAGAGCGAATTGTTCCACCACAACAGGGTGAGAAATACTAACAGTACAGAACTGTTATGGTCGATGGGAATAGGAAAAACATGTCTGTTAGTACAAATAGCAATAGTAGCAGGAGTACAAACGGCAGCAACAGCAGCAGCAGCAGTAGCAGTAGTAGTAGTAGTAGCTGTAGTAGTAGTAGCAGCAGCAACAACAGTAGTAGTAGTAGTGGTAGTAGTAGTAGTAGTAGCAGTAGTAATAGTAGTAGTAGTATTAGCAGTAGAAACAGTAGAGGTAGTGGTGGTAGTAGTATAAGTGGTGATAGTTGTTATAGTAGTAGTAGTAGTGGTTGTGGTGATGGTGGTTGAATAGTAGCATTGGTGATGGTGGTAGTTGTAGTAATGGTGGTGAATGTAGCAGTAGTAGTGATGGTGGTGATAGTAATAGTTGTCACGGTGTTGGCAATAGTAACAGTAGTAGCAGTAATGGTGCCGGTAGTGATAGCAATAGTAGTGATGGTGATAGTAATAGTGGTGGTGGAAGTGGTAGTAGTAGCAGCAGTAGTGTTAGTACTGGTGATGGCAGCTACCGCAGAAATAGTAGTATTATGAGTTACAGTAGTTGTAGTAATAGAAGCAGCAGCAGTGTTAATGGTAAGATTATTAGTAGCAGTTGTAGTAGCAATAGCAGTGGTAGTATCAGCAGTAATATTAGTAGCAGGAGTGGTAGTGTTAGCAGTAATAGCAGTAGCAGTAGTTGTAGTATCAGTAGTAATAGTAGTAGCAGTAGTGACAGTATCAGCAGTAATATTAGCAGCGGTAATGGTAGTATTAGCAGTAATAGTAGTAGCAGTAGTGATAGTATCAGCAGTAATATTAGCAGCAGTAATGGTAGTATTAGCAGTAATAGTAATAGCAGTAGTTGTAGTATCAGCAGTGGTTGTAGTATCAGCTGTAGTAGCAGCAGCAGTAGTAATAGTATCAACAGTAACAGTCGTTGTAGTATCAGCAGTAATCGTAGTAGCAGCAGTAATTGTAGTAAAACTAGTAGTAATAGAAGTAGTAGTTGACAGATCTACTATAAAGCTTAAGTTTCAGGACACATATAGTTCACAAGCCCCGTGGGGCCCCCCGCAGAAGTGAAAAAGGTTTTATGATTCCATTATTTACAAGCTATAAAGAAACCCAGCGAACCACCTGGGCCATTATACTGATTGATTTATTGACAAAACCAACTCCACGTGAATAGGACGAATACTATTACTCTCCTTACAGCCTTGAGTCAGACGGCCACCCCGGGGATGATAAAAGAAAACACTCCTGGACATAATCTGTTCAAGTTTGTTTGGCTCGGATCACTTGTTTTTGGGTGCTGCCTGCAGTCAGCGTACATACCCTCCATTTGTTAGTGGAATGGGCAGGGGAGCAGATATAGGAATGTCCAGACTGCACTAACGTTACTGTTTTAGATTAATCTATTGGTCCACTCTTCTTCTACACCCCATTTCTTCCGCGGGGGAGTGGGTCCAGCTTCCAGAGGGCTCTCGTTTATCCAGTCTGACGTGGATCTATGGATCTACTGCCCGGGTCATGCGGACAAGCTGGCAGGCACGGTATCGATTCCGGGAACCCTACGAATGGATAAGGAGGACGATAACAAGAGTCACCTTAGACAGGTTGCGTATGGAGGACGACATTAGGCTGAATGACAGCAGTCACAACAGGAGGATGATCCAAATGGGGGAAGGGAGTGGGAAGAGTAGACTTGTTAGAAGTGGTTTAGCGCGCGTTACCCACAATCAGCGTGTGACTGGCTCCATCAGCAGGCCCACGCTTCAGTGGGTGGTGGAACGGAAGGCGGAGCACGTATGGGAATACCCGGACTGCAAGGATGCCAGTCCTTGATTACAGATTACATATCTTTGTGTACACCAGACAAGGCGTTACCTCGCTCGTAACAAAACTCCTAAGTGAAAGAGGCAAACAATGTGAATGAGGAAAAGAAAAAAAAAGACTGTACCTGGCACAGAGTTTAACATCCTTTCGAAATGATTTCTGAAAGGGAGAGAACTTTTTTTTAACACCAAGTAAAATGAGAGTTGTTTCCTCACTATCGTTAATGTTTACAACCTTTGTGGTTCTAATATAACTAGGATGGTTAAACCTCGACTCGTGACCCGCATGCGGTTCTCTGACATATAAAATGCGGCAAGGAAATATAATGTTGGCTGATCACTTTTTTAAAAAAAAATCAGATTTAATATAAGACGTAGGTAAAATATTTTTCAAGGCGTATTATTATTTACGGGATGTAAAACGGCAAGTTACTTGATTAAACCACCGTAACTTTAATGTTTACATACACGAGTATTTAAGAAATTGAATTCTATTTTTTTATGCTAGATTTGAGTTAGAGATTAAGAGAATGTCAGATCAGCAAGGATTAGAGAAGAATTGTGCGGGAGAATCTTAAGCTCTTGAATGTAAATGTAAACATGGTCCTAATACTTGTCTATGGTTGGGAGACATGGGTGATAACAAAGACAACGCAACAGAGGATACAAACATTCATCAGCTACTGCCAGAGACGGATTCTGATACAAACATTCGTGAGCTACTACCAGAGGAGGATTCTAACCATCAAATGGCAGAACAAGGCCGGGAACGAGGAGATATAGCAAAAGAGCAGGACAAGAGTCTATGAACCTACAAATCATGTCTGGAAGGTGGATGTGGATTGGTCACACACTAAGGAAGCCAAAAGCCGGCATAACAAGACAGGCACTGACTTGAAACTCCCAGACAAACAGAAATCAGGGAACGGCCAGAACTACTTGGAGAAGAGAAATTATGAAAGTGTTCAGAGGCAAAGGACTACACATGGAGGGAAGTAGAGAACAAATCCAAGAACAAGGGGATGACTGGAGAAGCTTCGTCCAAGGGAGTGACCGGTAATGATGATGATGATGTCCGGGAGAATCAGTAATCGTACTTGTCAGCGCCTCATTCAGTCATTTGCATGTCCTTTGTGGAACTTTGCCTCCATAACAGCTCTCCTGTAGGCCTCTCGGTTGCAAGCAAGACGCCCTGCTGTTGATGCATCCATTCGTAGATTATTAGCGAAGTCTTGCAGCCATATTCGCCTTGATCTTCTTCTCTTTCTTCTCTTGTAGCTGGCACGTTAAATTATATAAAGGGACGGAAATCAGCCCAAACAGTTGAAGCAAAACACAGCTACATCATCAAACATTCCGCGTGTAGATTTTAAGATGTACCCAAAAAAAAAAAGAACAACATTTTGCTCCGTTCCATTTGTTGGTGGAAGATGAAGACAAGGAATGTGCAAGTGTTAGAACAACTGCAAGTACAGTGTGACCTCCTGAAAGAAATAAGGATCAAGAGACACAGAACACTCTGGCCACATCAAAAGATATAACACTAAACTGAAGACTATGCTAGAAAGGAAAGGTGGAAGGAAAAAAAAAAAGAAAGAAGTAGACAGAGAGTAGATGGGAAGATAACGTACGAGAGTCAAACTGGCCAAGTGTACCTTCAGTAAGAGATAACGAGGAAACGAAATTTATTATCGCCAATTTTCGCTCTGAAAATGGCACACGATGATGATGATTGATGAAGCATTCTTCTTCTTCTTCTTTATTAAGGCTCATTGCTGCAGATAAACTTCGCCTTCATTCTTCTCCATTCCTAATCGTCTCTCTTCATGTGGTGACACCAAATATAAATATAAATATCCTCCTCTTTGTTATATTTATATATAAAAATATAAATATCCTCCTCTGTGTTGTCTTTCCATCTCTGTCTTGGTCTCTTAGTCTACTCCTTGGTCTTGTTTCCCTCATCTCTTGTGGATACGTACTTTTCGTTTGTCTGTTCTCTTCCATTCTTTCTACAAGGCCAAACGAGCGTAGTTTGTTCAGTTTCAAGACAATTTTAATTCGCTGGGATTTAAATAACCTGTTCAGTTCAGTGGTCATTCTAGCTCTCCATTCTCCACTGTTGGTATCCTTTATGGGCCCAAAGATTCTTCATAGTATGTTGTTCTCAAAATTGTTATTCGTCTTTCTTTGTTGTACGTCACGTAATAATACTACTACTATCTATAACAATAATAGAAAACAGATGCAACAATACAGGAGCTAAGAGAATTATGAAAGAAACCAAAAATTATTCCTACAAAATCTCTTATTCTCTAAAGTACACAGCAGGCTAGCACGGAGTTGAATACACACCTTAGATTGTGATTGCTCGTGTTATTTTTTTTTTCTTCTCTATCGTTTTTTTTTTTATCTTCGACAATGACTTTTCCATCAGCTTCTTGGCAAAGATTCTTGTTGGCGCTGTTGGCTTTCCTCTGTGCTGCGCCATTTCTTGTTTGTATTTTTCTTTAGTTTAGTTCTCCGCCGAAAGCAAATTAATTCATTAAAAATGAAAAAAAACTATACGTTTTCCATGTTTCTTCTACGGTGAAAGAAGTTCAATGTTCACTTTAAGAAAAAAACTTTTCTTATCTGTGACTAGGATGATTTGGAAAGTATTTTAACGACGATATAAATATTTATCTTTCTAATTGTTATACAGATAAATCTGTTGGAGTTACATCAACTCTGTGAAGAGGATGGTGGAGCGATTGTGCCTAAAGAACGAACATACTTTAGTTTCAAAGGGTTAAGAATTGGGCACGCAGGCCCGTTTAACATTCTGCCCTTCATCATACAGCTTTCACTCAGTCACAGTCATTCAGCATTTATTAATAAGCATTAATAATCACGAAGACACAATTAAAAGATTATATAAATAAATAATAAACTTATCTCTTGTCCATACACTCCACACTCTAAAAACAGCATGAAATAAACTTCCATTCTTACATTCATTCAAAACTAAAATTTATAGAAAAGCTGTTAAAAATAGAACAATCAAGCCATACTTTAAAATACTTTAGGCTATGCTTAGGGAGGCATATAATCCATATCAAACAGATGTTGACAAAGTTTGAAGTTATAAGAACGAATATTACTTGTAAGTTTTACAACAGTTGGTAGGGCATTCCAAAAGTTGGCAGCTGAATAAGAGAAGCTTTTTTTAAACACACTAGGCCTTGGTTTTGGGAGAATACAATTGCTTAAGCGCTGACCTTGTTTTCAGTTGGATTTGAACAACGACCACTGATAGGGTGGAGCATTGTGCGATAGAATTTTATGAATTAATTGGGCATTGTTGAAAAGAAATCTCTTCTTGAGGGGTAGAATATCAAGATGTTTGCCATTATTTGTAATACATGCTGCATGTTTGTCATCTATAAGCTTTACTGCTCGTTTTTGAAGTGAGTAAAGTCTTTTCATGTTTGACATGGAACAACCATCCCAGACTTTGGAACAGTAGTCAAAGTGTGTTTGTATCTGTGATATGTAGTATATTCTTCTGGTGTCTATGTCAAGAAAATGTTTAATTTTAGTAAACTGGTGAATCATGGACAATAGGCAAGTCTGCACAAAAATCATCGGAAGCAGCAGAAATATGGTTTATTAGAAGAATGTTGCGAATCCCCTGGACAGCAAAAATAACTAATGAAGAATGTATGAGAAGAGCTGGAGAGACAAAAAACTTTGTCAAAAAGATAAGAGAGAGACAATGTACTTTCATAGGACATGCAATGAGAAGAGGGGGCATTGAAAATATTATAACAACAGGAAAAATAGAAGAAAGAAGATCAAGAGGAAGACCAAGAGAAATGATACTGGACAGTCTGACGGGATGGTGTGAGAGGAGATCACCAACTGAGCTGATGGCCTGCATGAAGGATCCCGTACTTTGGAGAAGCATAATAGCCAACGCCAGTCGGCACGGCACATGATGATGATGATGATGGTGAATTGTTTGTGCAAAGAGTTTGGTTAGATTGTCTGCATGATGATTCCAGCTGAGATGGTGGTAAATCATGAGTCCTAGAGTTTTATGTTCACTAACATTTTCTAGCCAACAAGAGATGGCAAAGACACAGTCCAACCTCTCTTCGTGGAGCTCTTTCAAACAGACTGTTGACTAACTGAAATCTTGACTTCCTCAAAGAGGTTTAGCTATTCATTAACCTCTCTATCTGCCCACTTCGAGAACTCAAAGTATATCCGTTGTAATGTGAAGCCTGCATCTTTGAAAAACTCTTAGCAACAGTTGCATAAGAGATCTTCACAGCCTTAGGCTATATATCATCGAAGTCTGCAATTACTACAGACCCTCCCAACAAAACCCAGCAAGGATAACAGAGAGAGGTGTAAGACTGATTTTTATGTTATTATCGATGTGTAAGGTTAGCAGCATTCTGCTCCAAAGCAATAACTATTACATGCAACGGTCAAGTTGTGGGCCACATCTAAACTAACCAGTTTTTGCCCCAAGTATATGTTTTTGCATAACAGGTCAAGCAAAGACAGCATTTCAGGGAATGAGAAACATATTATGCAACACATCCTTATCAATGAATGTTAGAAAACGAGTCATAAAATGCTATATTGAACCTATCTTGTTATTTAGAAGTAAATCATGGACAATAGGCAAGTCTGCACAAAAATCATTGGAAGCAGCAGAAATGTGGTTTATTAGAAGAATGTTGCGAATTCCCTGGACAGCAAAAATAACTAATGGAGAATGTTTGAGAAGAGCTGGAGATAGAAAAAATCTTCTAAAAAATAAGAGAGAGAGAGAGAGAGAGAGAGAATGTACTTTCATAGGACATGCAGTGAGAAGAGGGGGCATTGAAAATATTATAACAACAGGAAAAATAGAGGAAGAAGAGCCAGGGGAAGACCAAGAAAAATGATACTGGACAGTCTGACGAGATGATGTGAGAGATCACCAACTGAGCTAATGGCATGCATGAAGGATCGTGTACACCGGAGAAGCATAATAGCCAACGCCAGGGGGTGCTTCACCTGGTGATGATGATATATGTTTTTGAGGGTGGAATTTTACTGTTGGCCGCGCGATAATTTGGAGCATTCTTTTCTTTCACTATATCTCACAATGTTTCTTGACTCTACTATATCTAGCAGTAAACAGGTTACGTTCTTGGCTTACGTTATCTGGCACTATACGCGTTACCATCTGTGCCGGAGTTGTTCAGGTCTTACTATAGCACTTGTTCAAGCAGGCGACAATGTGAACATTGTTCATTTGGTCACGTGACTGAGTTGTCACTGAACTTGGTCACCAGAAGGGATTTTTTGATAAAACTTCTGGAAGAAATAGCCGTGGAGAATGGTCAGTCATTTGCATGTCCCTTGCGAAACTTTCCCTCCCTAACAGCACTCCTGTAGGCCTCTCGGTTGTAAACAAAATGCCCCTCTGTTGATGCGTCCATTCGCATATCATCAACGATATCTTGCAGCCATCTTCGCCTTGGTCTTCCCCTCTTTTTTCCATTATGAACCCTTCAAAGATTATCTTGACGTTTAATGTGTCCAAAATATTTAAGGTTTCTCTGTAAATGTAAAAGTGGAGAATGGGGTATGGAAATATGCGCGGTCTTTGTCTACAGGAATGCTGGAGCGTGATTAAACACATAATATTTATGTGAACTCTTGGAGCTGGACTTATTCTTGGGCCTGTTCTTCAATGTAGAGATCATTCCTGGGTTGTCAACGTGAAGTGTTTGTTTGTTTGAATGTTATTGTATGTTGAGCTGTCACTACTTACAAAAGGAGTCATCACACATACACTCATCTATAACTGGATCACTCTATTCACATATGAGGGGCAGAAGTTTAGGAATATTAATGCTAATAAAATAAATTATGCTGTCATAATAAACTCTCGGGCCGCAAAGAAGGCTCATACGGCCCATATGCAGGCCACTGGCCGGTAGTTTGACACTAATGTGCTAGGCAGAATGGATATAGAGTACTAAATATGTGGTGTTTTCGAATGCTGTCTTGACTCAAAGAGAATGTTTTACATGGATCTCCGTTTCTAAAGAAATATTTCAAACCAATTCCTGAACGTAGAAACGGACAAAAGAAGCATTTTTAATCACATGAATTTTGGTTTTGAAATATTAACTAAATATTCTAGAATATTGTAATGAACTGTTACATATTTTGTGTGCAATAAAAATGTGCAATGTGCTAACCCATCCATCCATCCATCCATCCATCCATCCATCCATCCATCCATCCATCCATCCATCCATCCGTCTGTCCGTCTGTCCATCCATCCGTCTTTCTATCTATCTATTTAATCAATCTGTCTGTACGTCCGTCTTGTCTGTCAGTCTTATTTGCCTCTCTATCTACTGTCTCTCTGCCCATCTAACTTTCCATGTCTCACGTTTTACATAAAACACAGCCGTAAATATTCGCGTGTTTTAATCAAAAGATCAGTCACGACTATCATCATCCTGCGCCACAACCTCTGGAACAGTTTTTGTCAACACATTTCCAATCAGTTCTGTCACATGTCCCCGAGTATAAAATACTGGCCTAGCTAAACGTTTATTCGTTTACGCTTTTATTGTTGTCCTGTGTTGCTCTGCGTGTTTCAGTTTCTACGTAGAGGAATCTTTATAAGACCTGAATCATTTAATAATCTGAGTTTTTATCTTTGTTTCTCTGAGTATCAGTTCTTTGTCCCCCCCCCCCTTTTTTTTAACGTCGACGAAATGTTCACACATTCTTCGGTTTATCTCTGACGGAACTCACATGGAGAAAACACTGGGAATAAATCCGCCGCTATATTTATGATCTGTTCTGGTTTAGGATATTTTCCTTTTGTTTCCGCTCATCTGATTACTAATATCGGTCCCAGGACAGATCGAGTGGACCCTCAAACGCTCGCTTTCTCCCTCACTATCGGATCTTTTTTTACCTCGTAGGCGAGCGCTCAGTCCTCGCGCGAGCTTTCCACTGCTGACATGTGCAGACATTGAGAGAGAGAGAGAGACAGAGATAGAGAGAGAGAGAGAGAGAGAGAGGGAGAGAGAAGACGAGGCTGAGATATAAAGAGGCGCAGATAGGGTTATAGTAATACCCTCTCCAGCTTTCGGTATTAATGCTACTCTGTTGTTTGCTGAAACCCCCTGTACTGCGATCTCTTTTTTCTTCTCTACTAGCACTCTTGGCTCGGTAGAATAGCAGCACCGAGCTCGTACAGAGAGGCTCGTGCCAGTAATTTTATTCATATCCCAGCCCGCGGATGAGGTTAACGGATTCACCCGAAGAGAGCGGTGATTTGTGAGTGCATCTCATCTCCGAGGTAAATCCATGCCGTGTTAAAAACATTGTTTCAACAGAGACTGGACCTGGCTTGAAACCTTTTTTGACCTGATTTGTGTAACACGGGTTAGTTTATCTGGATTCCCCTCTTCCGCCCACTACACAAAATGTGGTCTTGGAATGTAGTCTAACTTAGCGTCAGTGCCTGGATTACTTTCTGAAAACTTTCGAGTTCAGTTTGGATGTATTATGTTCCGTGTATAACTTTCTTAAGTTTTTACGACGATCTGATCACACAGTTGCAACAAATAAAAACAAAGGTAAGTTCACGGCGTTTAAATATAATGTATTTGATATTTCCTGACGTTTTAAAATGAATTATACCCTAAAATAATTACATAAAGTATTGCTTATTTCCTTAATTTAAACGGATTAGAGCGTCACATAAATATATAACGTTTTGTTTATTTTCTAATTTTAAATGGATTATAGCGTCAAATAAAATATCAAGTATCGTTTATTTTCTAATTCTTTATGAATTAGAAGCCAAATAAACGTATAACGTATTGTCAATTTTCGAATTTTAATTGAATTTGAGCGTCAAATAGGCAGCATAAAGTATTACTTATTTGAAGTAATTTAGACATTTACTGATTTGAATATATGGGGGTCTCGGACGAGAAAACATAATATTTATTATTTTATTCTTTTACCCGTTCATTATGTGCCGTGCAGGGAGACGTTGGCGATCTTACTTGTTCATATTGTGCTGTACAACTTGTTTTTTCATATTCGTAATTTTTTGTGCATTTCTCATCCTGTGCCACTCGGCCACACTGTTAATTTATTTCTCCTCCAAACTTTCAAGTCTTTCCTTTCCAGTAGAGCCGTCTGATGGCTAGATTAAGAATAGATAAAGAAGTAAGATTAAAAATAAAGAAAGAAATAGAGTTTTGATTATTCCCAGATATTGAAAGGATGGAAGCATAAAGTGACATTTATTGAAGAAACTTCTGATTTGATAAATGAAACAGGAAAATAGCTTAAAAATATTTAAGAGATTGAAGCAGAGAAGATCGTTACAGATAAACAAGAACAATATATGTATCTGCAAACCTTGAATTGAATCTGCACGTTTAAAGGCAAATTTTTAAAACAGTTCGTTAAGCTTTGGAAATTTACTTAAATCTTCTTGCTTTAAAGGCGTACTTTGGAAATGTACTTAAATCTTCGTGCTTTAAAGGTGTCTCTCATTTCTCCAGCTCAGGTTTGAGGCATGGCAAGGTCTTCTAACGAAGTTCCAACATAGTGCTCGGAGTGAGATCTGACTTGCCTCTTTTCTCATCCACTCGTATAAGGTTTTTGTATCATTCTGAATGGAACCAGCCATGTTTCACTGGTGACGTTTGGTGGCCAGTTCCCAGTCACACAGACAAATCGAGTAATCTGTCTTCTGTTTATTAATATGCTCTTTCACAGATGCTGTCTCAGTTTCTTTCCCGTTTTGTTCAGGCTATATTTCATCTCTGTCAGCCAGTCATATGCATGTCCCTTGTGGAATTTTGCCTCCCTAACAGCTCTCCTGTAGGCCTCACGGTTGTACGCAAGATGGCCTGCTGCTGATGTATTCATTCGCAGATCATCAGCCATCTTCGCCTTGGTCTTTCTCGCTTTCTTTTTCACATTATATACCCTTCCAAGACGGTGTTCTCTAAATTCTCATGACGTTTAATATGTCCAAAATGATTAAGTTTTCTCTCTTTAATATTCTTTAATAGCCAACCTTCTTCAGTATTAAATTCTTGTAGTATGGACACATTTGCTTTTTTCTGTATCCATAATATTTGAAGAACTCTTCTGTAGCATTTACATTCAAAGGCATTTAAGGGTTTCTCAGCTGTTTTGTTAAGTATCCAGGTCTCACAGGCATATGTTTGCAATGGGAAAGATGCATGCCTTTAAAAATCTTATTTTTTTGTAGTTCTCTCTGCTCCTCTCCACAGCGTCTTTAGTTGTTTTATTTTGTGACAAATTTCGTCTATATATCTAAAAGTAAAATCCAATAAATCTAAAAACTTGCATTAAAAAAAAATCTTCTTTCCAAGACGGAACAACTTTTCGACGTCTAATAACGAAATTAAATAAAACAAACTAGTAAACTATTACGGTTACAGTACTTATTGTTCAAAACAAACATTTCTTCCTTCATTCAAGTTCTAAATTTCCATGTTGTTATCTGTTAACTGAAAGCGGAAGCGGTAATGTTTTAAGCCTAACGAAGATTGCGTTATACTTCATCTCGTAAAGTACCAAACACAATCAATTTTGTAAGAAATTCGTTTATATAATAAGACGCCTTGGTCCTAAAACAAATATAAAAGAAAACCTAAAAGAAGCAACTTAAACAAGGCATACAAATCAGTGACCTAAAACAAACATCCAAAACAACGTCCTGTATACGTACATAAGACAAGTATTTAAAACAAGTGCCTAAAATAAATATTTAAAACTAGTACTTAACACCTGTGAGACCTGGACACTTAACAAAACAGCTGAGAAACACATAAATGCCTTTGAATGTAAATGCTACAGAAGAGTTCTCCAAATATCGTGGACACAAAAAAGAACAAATATATCTATACTACAAGAGCTTAATATTGAAGAAGGCTGGCTAGTGAAGAGGATTAAAGAGAGAAAACTGAAATATTTTGGACACATAAAACGCCATGATAATTTAGAGAAGACCGTATTGGAAGGATACATAATGGGAAAAAGAAAAAGAGGAAGACCAAGACGAAGATGGCTGCAAGACATCGTTGACGATCTGGAAATGGATGCAACAGCAGCAGGCCATCTTGCTCACAACCGAGAGGCCTACAGGAGTGCTGTTTGGGAGGCAAAGTTCCGCAAGGGACATGCAAATGAATGAATGAATGACTTAACACAAGTATTTAAAGCAAGGATCTAAAACGAGTGGCTAAAACAAATACATAGAACAAGGATCTGAAACGAGTACCTAAAACAGATACATAAAACAAGGATCTGAAACGAGTACCTAAAACAGATACATAAAACAAGGATCTGAAACGAGTACCTAAAACAGATACATAAAACAAGGATCTGAAACGAGTACCTAAAACAGATACATAAAACAAGGATCTGAAACGAGTACCTAAAACAGATACATAAAACAAGGATCTGAAACGAGTACCTAAAACAGATACATAGAACAAGGATCTAAAATAAGTAAAAAAAAAACCCACGACCTAAAACAGAAATCTAAAACAACCATAAAACAAGTACCCGTAACAAGTATTGAAATCAAATACCTAAACCAAGGACCTAAAACATGTATTTAAAACAAGTGCCAAAAAAATCCACCGTCTAAAACATAGAACTAAAACACAAAAAAAAGACTAAAACAAGGACCTAAAGCCTGTATCAGGATAGCACCAAGACAAAGATTCAGAAACATCGATTAAAACCACATCACGTTAGCAGAAAACTGCGAATACGCAGAATAATATCCTCGGATAATGGCAGAAATTCCAGATTAAAGGAAATCTTCTGGTGAATGGCATAGGCGCAAGCACCAGCCAAGGGAGTTAACTAAATAAATATAACGAACGCAGAAAACAACAAAATAGAAGCGTCTGTTAAAAAGCAGCGGACGCTTTGACAAGAAACTCATCGAGTAGGCTAAAGAAAACCGGAAACTGCGACATTTTTAACATCTCATCAGACGCGGAAATTGAAGGGAAATTCCTTGCTGGAAGGAAAAGCTGAACAGAGAAAAGAGGAATATGTCTTTCATTTATTGGGATGTATAGATATCGGGGAGTTTCATTGTCCACTTCTGATCTGGTACCCGGCATATTACCCTGTTTTATAACATGACGATATATGCATAGTCCTTTCTTAGAAAATGAAATGAGCCTTTTTGTTTTGTTGCTTCTGTTCTTCAGTGGTATGTGTAGCCTCGTTTTTCGGTTGCCTCTATTCTTCAGTGGTATGTGTGCCATCGTTTTTTTTTGGTTGCCTCTGTTCTTCTGTGGTATGTGTGCCCTCGTGTTTTTTTTGGTTGCCTCTATTCTTTAGTGGTATGTGTGACCTCGTTGTTTGGTTGCCTCTATTCTTCTGTGTTATGTATGACCTCGTTGTTTGGTTGAATGTTTGTTTAGTTTGGTCAAAGTGATCGTGTTAGACATTTTTTCAACTGGCAAAATTATACCTGTCTGTTGCCTTGCATGAAGAACTTTCCAAAATACTGATTTTATCAACTCAGCATTTCCTCCTTGTGGCAAAATTCTTATCTCCATGTGGCAACAACTATTCCCTTGAGGCAAAATTCTTATCTCCTTGTGGAAACAACCTATTCCCTTGAGGCAAAATTCCTGTCTCCTTGACGAAACACCTCCTTCCCTTGATGTAAAATTTCTTTCTCCTTGAGGTATTTTATGTTTTCCTTAAATGTAAAATTAAACAAACTTTACAAACATCAGCTGAAATTCAATGTCTGGGTGAATTTTTTTGTTTTTATCTTATTGGCGGCGACATTTAATCTTGACAAAATGCTGAACCTAAGTTAGAACTGGCCGATTCTCTTCTGTGCAAATTGAATATCATCACTCTACTGGCCCAATTATCCTCCAAGCGATGGTTGATTTTTGCTTTTTTGTTTTTAATAATATAAACCGGTTACGGTAACTGGCGACCTTCAAAATTTTCGGTTTTTCTCGTTTTCTATCTGCAATTTACCAATGGTTAACGCGGTCACTGGTTTGGTCCCATGTGACCTTTATTACCCCCTGACTTTTTCTTCCTCTATAGTGAAAGGATTATGAGACACTTTTAAAACATGCCTGGAATAACAGTGGGTGAATACAACGTAAACAACCTAAGATATGCAGACGACACGGTACTGATAGGCCAAAGCGAAGAAGAGCTAAAGACAAAATTGTAGAAAAAAGTGAGAAGAAAGGAGTTAGTTTAAGTAATAAGAAAACAGAAAACAGAGGTCATGGACATTTCCAAGAAAGAAACACCAGCAAAGTGTAACACTGAAATAAAAGGTTGCGAACAACAAAACCTCTATCTTAATGTGAAGAAAACTAAACTGATGACAACTGACAACACAAACAAGGCAGCTGAAATATGTATCAATGAGGAAAAACTGGAAGGAGTGTAGAGTTTTGAATATCTTGGATCACTACTAACTAATAATGGAGATACAATGAGGGAAATTAAAAGGAGGACATATATCGCTCTTCAGAAAGTAAAACAACTAAAGACGCTGTGGAGAGGAGCAGAGAGAATTACACAAATAAGATTTTTAATGGCATGCATCTTTCCCATCGCAACATATGCCTGTGAGACCTGGACACTTAACTTATGAGAGGCACATAAATGCCTTTGAATGTAAATGCTACAGAAGAGTTCTTTAAATATTATGGACACAGAAAAGAACAAATATATCCATACTACAAGAACTTAATATTGAAGAAGGTTGGCTAGTAAAGAGGATTAAAGAGAGAAAAATTAAATATTTTGGACACATTAAAGGCCTTGGAAGGGTACATAATGGGAAAGAGAGAGAGAGAGAGAGAGAGAGAGAGAGAGAGAGAGAGAGAGAGAGAGGAAAACCAAGGCGAAGATGGCTGCAAGACATTGTTGATAATCTGCAAATGGATGCATAAGCAGCAAGGCATCTTCCTTACAACCGATAGGCCTACAGGAGAGCTGTTAGGGAGGCAAAGTTCCGCAATGGACATGCAAATGACTGACTGACTGAAGAATATTAATAACACTGGAGGGAGATGCGAGGCTGAAATACGGAGCAAGATAGCCCAGGCCAAGTCAGCATTTATGAACATGAAAAATTTACTGTGCAACAAAGCCCTGTCAATGAACAGCAGGAAGAGAGTTGTTCAGTGTTACAATGAACCCATATTATTATATGGATGCGTGGCATGGAAGATAACAAAGAGCACTCAAAATCTACTGGAAGCGACAGAGATGCGGTTCATAAGAAAAATGATGAGAATATCATGGACAGCCAAGAAAACAAATGAAGAGGTTCTAAGTGAAGCTGAGTAAAAAATGAAAAATTATAGCAAAATTCAGCACACGACAGACTAGATTTGTTTTAAGAAGAGGGAAACTGGAGCATTCAATAACAACAGCAAAACTGGAAGGAAAGAGGAACAGAGGAAGGCAAAGATACATGATGGACTAAAAGAGTGGCACAGATAACTGTCCATAACACAGTTTATAGAAAGAGCAAAGGATAGATGTTTGTAGAAATCAATGACGACCAACGCCTGACTTGCATGGACCAGACAGAGAAGAGAGAGAGAGAGAGAGAGAGAAAGAGAGAGAGAGAGAAAGAGAGAGAGAGTGACAAAGAGAGAGATTGATCTTTGATTGATCTTTATTTCAAAAGGGTTAAGAATTGGGCACGCAGGCCCGGCTGACATTCTGCCCTTTATCATACAACTTTCACTCTGTTCCAGATATTCTACAAATATGCTGCTCATATAACAAACATAATTAACAATAAAGTAACTACATACACATAAAATGATTAACTACATACACATATAAATGACTGACTACATACACATATAAATGATTACCTACACATATAAATGACTTTCTACCAAACAAAAATTTCATTACTATTCAGAATAATGAGTTCGTTGTCTGTAAGAGCAGTCTAAAATAACTTTTTAAGCTTTACGATTCATGGAGGCATATAGTTGACATCTAATCATCATCATCATCAGGTGCCGTGCCGACTGGCGTTGGCTATTATGCTTCTCCAGAGTACCCGATCCTTCATGCAGGCCATCAGTTCAGTTGGTGATCTCCTCTCACACCATCCCGTCAGACTGTCCAGTATCATTTCTCTTGGTCTTCCTCTTGATCTTCTTCCTTCTATTTTTCCTGTTGTTATAATATTTTCAATGCCCCCTCTTCTCATTGCATGTCCTGTGAAAGTACATTGTCTCTCTCTCTTATCTTTTTGACAAGGCTTTTTGTCTCTCCAGCTCTTCTCATACATTCTTCATTAGTTATTTTTGCTGTCCAGGAGATTCGCAACATTCTTCTAATAAACCACATTTCTGCTGCTTCCAATGATTTTTGTGCAGACCTGCCTATTGTCCATGATTCACTTCCATATAACAAGATAGGTTCAATATAGCATTTTAGGACTCGTTTTCTAACATTCATTGATAAAGATGAGCAGCAGAATAAGTAAAGGTTTTCTTGTAAAGGTCAAGTCTAGGTTTTGGAAGACATATGTTGTTCAAGCGTTGGCTGCACTTTGGGTTAAATTTAAACACGTTCCATAGATAAGGTGGAGCATGCCGTGAAAGAATTTGATGTATCAACTTGGCTTTGTTGAAGAGGAACCTGTTCTTAAGAGGCAGTATTTTGATACGTTTGTGCTGGTTAATTGTTTGTGCGTGATCTTTGTCACTAATAAGCTTTACTGCTCGCTTTTGAAGTGAGTATAGCCTCTTTGTATTTGACACTGAGCAACCATCCCAGATTGTTGAGCAATAGTCTAAATGTGTTTGTATTTGTGATATGTAGTATGTCTTCCTTGTGTCTTGATCGATGAAGTGCTTGATTTTGACATGTGTGTGTGTGTGTGAGAAAAAGGGAGGGAGGGAGGGAGGGAGAGAGAGGCCTTTAAAATGTGTGTATTGTTAGTAAGTAATCTGAAACCGTCTCTTTGTCTAGCCGAGATGCTTGCTTCAGTGAGTGTGGTGTTCATTGTGTTAGTGATACCCTGGATTTGTCGTCTCGGCGATCGAGGAAAGATACGAGGGTGAATCAAGTGAAAGTTTAAAAAAAAAAAAGCAAATAAAACAAAACTGTTATTTAGTCGTGTCTTGTCTCCATTCGGTGATGAGGGAAACAAATAGACGTCCCGACGAACTGCTTCATATAATGGGATATTTAATACTTATGTAATTTCCTCTCTCCATCTCTTACGTGAGCGGCCTCTTCCTCTGTTACCTACAAATCTTAATGTGAACGTTTTCTCGTATTTAGTTTTCTTTTATTTCTTATCTTATATCTTATATCTTATATCCTTCCCGTGCCGTTAGACGTCACATAGGGCTCGCAAAGTAGTTCGCCAATTTTTCCTGTCTTCGGCGAGTCTTTCAACCTCAACAAAGGATTTTATGCCTGTTAACTTGGCCTCTCTTAATAATGTCCTCTTCAGAGTTTCACGCGGTCTGCCCCTTTTTCTTCGGCCTGTTGTGTTCCACTTGATAGCTTGTTTTGGGATTCTCTGATCATTTCTTCTTATCAAGTGACCAACATATGTCCATCTCCTTTTCCTGATCACCCGTGAGACTGGTTGTTGTTCAGTCATCTGTCTTATCTCTGCATTGTTCTTGAATTCATTCCACTTGATGCCGAGTATTTTCCTTAGGCATTTGTTTTCAAAAGAGTCTAATTTCTTTTCTATTTCTTTAGTTGTTTTCCAGCTTTCGCATGCATAAATGAGGGTGGATATTACATTTGAATTGAATAGTCTTAACTTGGTTTTTGTGCTTATAACTTTTGAATTCCATATGTTCTCAAGATTCTTGAAGATTGATGCTGCTTTTGCAATTCCGATCCTAACTTCCTTTCTAGTGTCACCATCCTGGTCTATGTAGCTGCCAAGGTATGCAAATTGATTGACTTCTTCAATATCTGTCCCTTCTATGTGTATTTTTCCATTTTGATTGATGGGAATTTTCATTATTTTTGTTTTATCCTTGTTAATTTCAAGTCCTATTTTGCTAGCCAGTGAAGATAGGCTATCTGTTTTTTCTTGCATGGAATTCACATTATTTCTTTTATTTAGTACAGTTATAAAAATAACACACCCTATTTGTCAATATATTCCCTTTACTCTGCAATGTATTTCCGACGTCACTGAACTTGATTCTAACAGTTGATACTACTAAGGGATTTCCATCTGCTCTTTCGGAAATTTCGTTGGCGTTTTGTAACTTTCATGTGATTCATCTTCGTATTCCTTTTTGCTCTCTGTAGCCTCCCATGCGGTGTAATATAACCAAAGAAGAATAATATTCTTTTTTTTTTTCAAATGGAACTGAGGAACCAGTTTCCCTCACGATTAGTTCTTATAAGACTATCGCCGTATCCTTCTCGTATCTTGAGTTATCTTACGTGTTCATGTTAACTGATAGACCCAGGCAGAAAAAGTATAATCAGAGACGACGTACAACAGTACTTCGGAAAGAACCAAGGGCACACATCCTTTCCAACAGCTTAACAATAAGGCCTGTCGATCAAATCTCATACAACCAGGAGTTTGATAATCCAGTAGATGATGATAACAACTGACGTCGCTTTCACGTAACGAAATATACTTCAGGAGGACGACGGAAGACTTCTACGGTGCCGGATATCTTTAATAAAACATTGTCTATTTAATAAACGTTGAATAGACCATACACAAGTACTTCAGAGATGCCAGCCACGCAACCCTCTGGGGGCAAAGGACGATGACCACAGCTCAGCATCTTAAGGGATAATCTGTATAGCGATGATGAAACTCAGAGACGAACTGCCTCATTTATAGGAGGGATTGACATTGATATCATAAACGAACTGCCTCATTTGTAGGAGGGATTGACATTGATATCATAGACGAACTGCCTCATTTGTAAGAGGGACTGACATCGATATCTGAAGGGAGCAGACAGACAGACATACATCCTTGCAGAACAAAACTCCAACTTAATCTGCCCAAGCCTTTTTGATTCCGCCTAAGCCAAGTTCCAAACCCAGCTTTCCAAGCGATGCTCCCTACACCCCCAATCTGTATTATTTATCAGTTCTTCTTATCACACTTTTACAAGACGCTATATTTGCATTTCTTATCCTCCCAAGATAATCGCGAGGGCTCTTCTGCAGCATCTGATGTCACAAGACGTAATCCTAATTCCTGATGTTTGAAGTCAATGTTCTTTCCTCATATGCCTTCCAATTCAGCGTTTACCTCCAGACATACTCACATACCATGAACATGTTGTATAACTATTTTTTTGTTTTGGCTAGAAGGTATACTGTTTAAACTGGATCAGAACCAAGTAGCATTTGTTCTGAGCCAATACTTTACGATGATCTTCCTAATTCTATTCATTAACAATTGCATCATCATCATCATCATCATCATCATCATCATCATCATCATCATCATCATCATCATCATCATCGTCATCGTCATCATCATCATCATCAGTCCTCTGTACTCCCAATGGAATATAAGACATCAACAAAAGAGGTTATCCAGCTAATTATGTCTTGAGCGAGTCGGGATATATCAAACCATGTCTCCCGCTTCCTTTAGTTTTTCCTGTACTGTGCGTCTCCAAGTCCTCAAAAGACCTGCCCCCTCTTTCTTTCCCCTTAAGGTGTCCAAGTCACGACAGTGTTTTGTCTTTTTTCCATTCGTATTATGTGGCTCAGCCATCTCCATCCTCGTCTTTTGACCTCTTTGGTAATGGTCTCAATGTCCGTTTGTTTGGTTATTTCCTCGTTTGTCACAGTTCTTCCCAGTGTATTCTTAACATTTTCCTGAGACATATTCCTTCAAATCCTCTCAATATGCTTTCAATTCTGTGATTAGTTCTCCATGGTTCTGCTGCATATAACAGACTGCTGCATATAACAGACTGCTGCATATAACAGACTGCTGCATATAACAGACCGCTGCATATAACAGACTGCTGCATATAACAGACTGCTGTATATAACAGACTGCTGCACATAACAGACTGCTGGATGGTCACTTCAAAATCATTCCGGAACACAATCTTTTCTTATTAATTTTTGCCTGCGCAAATTCTAAGTTAAAAAAACAAAACAAGTGAAGTTAACAAACTCTAACGGGCTGACAGAGGAATCACGAGTCGTTCGCTATCGATTAACGGTTCAAGAGAGACCGATTTAGCTTAATTCTACTAAGTTATAATCCCTTGACTGAGAACAGGGCCAATGCAGGCTGAGAGGCCGTCTATACTACAAAGTGAAAATTAGCTGAGCAGATCTATGAGCCCGCGGCGAAGAGACATAAACAAGTACTCTAGAGATGCCAGCTACACAGACCACTCAGGGGGTAAAGGATCATGATCAGAGCTCATCTCCTACAGGGAGAATCTGTGTGGTGATGATTTACTCGTCCCATTGGTTGTTTTTTTTTTTATCTCTGTGGACTTAACACAGCCACAGTCAACCAACACGCAAGTTCTGAAAGGCAAACGCTTCGCAGGTACTCGGACAGGGCATCTCACTTCAATGTAAAACATCTGACGAGTAGAACCAAGCGACACCGTCCATCCGAACAGACCAGGCGTTTAATGTATGACTTGATGATGATGATGATGAAGTTCAATAATAGCTGAAGTACACTGAGCAACATGTCAGCGGTCGGCAGCTAAACAAAATAAAACATAAATGGCCCAATTCCATCATGTCTACCTGGCCTCCTCCAGGAGTCAAGAACACAAGGGATCGAGACGCGTATCTTCATCCTAGCAGAACAAACAAGGACGGCGGGAACACAAACTACATCCTACCAACGGCCCACATCACCGGCCGCTACCACAGTCTCTCTTACCAACGGCCCACATCACCGGCCGCTACCACAGTCTCTCCTACCAACGGCCCATATCACCGGCCGCTACCACAGTCTCTCCTACCAACGGCCCATATCACCGGCCGCTACCACAGTCTCTCCTACCAACGGCCCATATCACCGGCCGCTACTACAGTCTCTCCTACCAACGGCCCACACCACCGGCCGCTACCACAGTCTACCTAAGACTCCTCTATGAACCTAACCAGAACTTCTACTGACATGTTTAACGTCATCTCATGCCAGCGTTCAATTCCACGCAAATCTCGTGCAGTTTTCTCGCGTGCCTATAATCTGTTAAGTGATGAAACTCAGAGACAAACAGGCATTTGTAAGATAGACATCGACATCCGTGTGAACAACGATGAAAGAAGGAGCGATAACGCTAAAACGTTTACTTCTTACTGAAAATGTCCACATCTCAGGTAACAAATGTGTCTGGGAAATTTCTTGCCTGGAATCTTTGTCTTCCCACCAGATAATGAAATTGACCAATGAAAATACTCCTCCCCCCCCCATACCCCTTCTTTATCATGGTTACAGACTAACGCTGAAGGCTTTGTTACGGTGCAAAATTAGTGAACTCAGACAGCCCTATGAGACTGAGATCAAAGGTCTTGTTATCGAAATCCACTGTTCGGTAGTATTATTATTTTCATTGTTCCTCTGTTCCCCGATTCGGTGTCTTTTAATCTGTTTTGGCCATTGAGTGACTCCCTTTATCTGTATGAGAACCGCCGTGGACCCCTAATTAAGAAAATACAAAACTATATGAAGAACCTATACGATGCTGAACTTTTTAAATGAGCCAATCCATATCTAGTTTATGGGCACCCCATAAATCGTTTCGTGGGCCTACTTCTTGAATTCTCCCCCTGCAGCCATGTTTTAACATTTAAACTATGCCCTCTTCGCCAGATCTGGTTCACGGGTTTTTTTTGTTGTTGTAGCTGATCCATCTCTCTAACACGGCCATTCTTTGCTGTTTGTCGGTACCTTTGGCAAGGGAAGTAATAAAAAAAATGTGCCAATTCCTACCTGAAATAGTCTGCGAATTATTGCAGTGAGTGATACCAGTTTCAACGTTAATCTTCTTTGACTGAAGAATCATTGCGTGTGTTCGCAGGTGCGTTGATGTCAGTAGAAATCAACACGGTCTGAATTCGGTTCCAACCATGCTATCAGCTGCCTTGTTTTTTTTTTTTCAAGGAGATAAAAGCATGACTGTATCAATTATCAGCGGCAGATTTATCTTGTGTTATCTGCGCACGACCCAGAAATTTAGACCGTTTATCTTGTCATGATGTATAGATCTGTTTCAGACGTTGCGTTCCAACGCTCTTGTTCTATTTTGTTTCGTTAACGATTAACAAGTGATATATTTGATTGTGGAGAGAACTATTTTAAATCGTCGGACTTGATGTTTGTGATTCGACGAGCATATAAAGAAAACATAAATCTTAATATTGTTCTTAAAAAAAATCTAAATCAAGTAGCAGATAGTTGTGGAACAGACATGCTATGCTATCTCTGTTTAAATGCATATGCGCGGAGACATGTCGGCCAATTTGGAAATATGAGGTGAAAAAAAAAAGACCACAGCAAGGATAACCGTTCGCTATGAAACATGCACGAGAGAAGAGCAGCACACAGTCATTCGTTTCTTGGGTGTCTGATATTTGAAGCTGAAGAAGAAGGCTTTCTGGGACGTATAATCACTGGAGACGAATGTTGGGTACATTGCTTTCAGCTATAGAAGAAGCGAGCCACAAAGGACTGGCAACATTCTTTCTGGCCGAAACCTAAGAACATCTCTTTCGGAGGGATAATTGATTCTCACGCTCTTCTGGGACAGAAAATGCCGAACCTTGAAACATTACATGCCCAGAGGAATCACTATCAACAGCAAAGCATACTGTGATCCGCCCAGAGGAATCACTATCAACAGCAAAGCATACTGTGATCCGCCCAGAGGAATCACTATCAACAACAAAGCATACTGTGATCCGCCCAGAGGAATCACTATCAACAGCAAAGCATACTGTGATCCGCCCAGAGGAATCACTATCAACAACAAAGCATACTGTGATCCGCCCGAGAACCAACTAAAACCTGCTGTCGAGTCAAACGTCGCCATTTGTTCAGTTCTGATGTGTTGCTACAGCATGATAACGCACGCTCACACAGAACACGCAACAGCTCAACGAATTACCAGTCTGCGTCTTCCACGCTGAGCATATTCACCTGACCTCGCACCAAGTGATAAATCATGTGTTTGAGCCCCTCCAAGAAACCTTAGGTGAGAAGTTCTTAAGTACGGACGAAGAGATTAAAGAGGCCGTGCAAAGCTGGCTATAGTGGCAGAAGATTTTTTTTTCTCAACAGATCCAGGGTTTAGTGAAGCGGTGTCAGTTCTGCACTGAACGTTATGGGGACTATGTTAAAAAGTGATCATAAGTTTTCAGTCAGATTTACTCATTCTTTTCAAATAAACGTTTATTTGAATGTTAATTTCTCTACGTACATTTGAAGGTATTAAAATGAGGATATGTGTGTGAGTGTTTATAACTGTTAGTTCTGACATTCTTCCACGTTCCGTTTTTTTGATCGACTTTTACGGCCGCATCTACTTTTCTTTAGTACACTGACAACCGCGCGTACAGTTTTCTTTAGCGTACTTCATCTTTGAAAATGCTCTTCGTTTTTCATATGATGCAGTCCAGAACCATTGCCCAGAAAGTCAATGGAGCGCATCAAACCATTCGTATCCCATAATTCATCAGTATTTTATCCTTCAGTGTTTTGCTCAGTCACACCCATTCCCTTGAGGCAAAGGTCTCCTGGTGGCACAATTCTGTCTCCCTGTGGTTAAAAACCCCTTCCACAGAGGCAAAACTCCTGTTTCCATGAGACAAAAACCCCTTCCGAGGAGGTAAATTTCCTGTCTCCATGAGGCAACAACCCCTTCTGGCGAGGCAAAATTCCTGTCTCCTGTGGCAATATTCCTATCTCCTTCTGGCAACAACAACTTTCCTTTAGGCAAAATTCCTGTCTCCTTGTGGCAAAATTTCTATCTCCTTGAGGCAACAACCCCTTCCAATGAGACAAAATTCATGTCTCCTTGAAAAAACAACCTATTCCTTTGAGGCAAAATTCCTGTTTCCTTGCGGTAAAATTCCTGTCTCCTTGTGACAAAATTCCTGTCTTCTTGTGACAAAATTCCTGTCTCCTTGTGACAAAATTCCTGTCTCCTTGCGGCACAATTCCTGTCTCCATGAGGCAACAACCCCTTCTGGCGAGGCAAAATTCCTGTCTCCTGTGGCAATATTCCTATCTCCTTCTGGCAACAACAACTTTCCTTTAGGCAAAATTCCTGTCTCCTTGTGGCAAAATTTCTATCTCCTTGAGGCAACAACCCCTTCCAATGAGACAAAATTCATGTCTCCTTGAAAAAACAACCTATTCCTTTGAGGCAAAATTCCTGTTTCCTTGCGGTAAAATTCCTGTCTCCTTGTGACAAAATTCCTGTCTTCTTGTGACAAAATTCCTGTCTCCTTGTGACAAAATTCCTGTCTCCTTGCGGCACAATTCCTGTCTCCTTGAGACAAAAACTCTTTCTGGTGAGGCAAAATTCCTGTCTCCTGTGGCAATATTCCTATCTCCTTCTGGCAACAACAACTTCCCTTGAGGCAAAATTCCTGTCTCCTGTGACAAAATTTCTGTCTCCTTGAGGCAAAAACCCCTTCCAAATGAGGCAAAATTCTTGTCTCCTTGAAACAACAACCCCTTCTTTTGAAGCAAAATTCCTGTCTCCTTGAAAGAACAACCAATTCTGTTGAAGCAAAATTTCTGTCTCCTTGTGGCAACAACCCCTTCCCTTGAAGCAAAACTTTTGTCTCCTTATGGCAACAACCCCTTCCCTTGAAGCAAAATTTCTGTCTCCTTGTGGCAACAACCCCTTCCCTTGAAGCAAAATTTCTGTCTCCTTGAAACAACAACCCCTTCCCTTGAAGCAAAATATTTCTGTCTCCTTGAAACAACAACCCCTTCCTTTGAAGCAAAATATTTCTGTCTCCTTGAAACAACAACCCCTTCCTTTGAAGCAAAATACTTCTGTCTCCTTGTGGCAACAACCCCTTCCTTTGAAGCAAAATATTTCTGTCTCCTTGACACAACAACCCCTTCCTTTGAAGCAAAATTCCCGTCTCCTTGAGACAACAGCCCCTTACTTTGAAGCAAAATTCTCGTCTCCTTGAGACAACAGCCCCTTACCTTGAAGCAAAATTCCCGTCTCCTTGAGACAACAACCCCTTCCCTTGATGAAAACTTTTTTTGAGGCATAAACTCTTATCTTTCCTTTGATGGGGACTTGTCCAGGATTGACCTTTGTCCCGGAAAGTCTTTCGAACCCTTGCAATATACAGACGAAACGTTGCAGTACACGGATAATACGTGGATGTATACGGGCATTACACGGAAGTACATGTAGAGTACATAGATGTGTACAGGGACATTACATGGCAGTACACGGACAGTACTAAAATACATGGCACTAAATGTACAGTACCTGACAGTACACGGACAGTAAAGTGAATACACTCGGACAGTACACAGCAGTATACAGAAAGTACATGAAAGTACATAAGCAGTAATTTTAGGATCGCTACGTAAATTAAATTAAATTCTTGAATTCTGGTTGCTTAGTTCAGTAATTTGAATTGTAAATTATCATAGAACTAGTGTCATCAGTCTCTGATTGTAAATTATCACAGAGAACTAATTTCAGTCACCAGTCTCTGATTGTAAATCATCACAGAACTGTTGTCATCAGTCTCTGATTGTAAATCATCACATAACCTATGTCATCAGTCTCTATAAAGCAACATAGAACACTGGTTTCTTCAGTCTCTGATTGTAAATCAACATAGAACCTATGTCATCAGTATCTATAAAACAATATAGAACACTGGTTTATTGAGAGTCTTATTGTAAATCACCATAGAACCCATGTCATCAGACTCTGATTGTAAATCATCACAGAACTAGTGCCGTCAATCTCTAAGTGTAAATTAACTATAGAGAAAAGGTATCATCAGTCTCTGCACACCGAAACCTTTACAGAAAATGATATCGCAGCTTCCATCGGTCTTGCCTGCCCCGATGATAAAACTAAGTACAATAATTCTGAGGTGAACGTTTAAATCGGTACGACAATGATTACATTTGTAGATTATTCGTTGTTTTGAGTACTTCTAAAACCTAAAGTGTTTTGTGCTAACAGTTACAGCATACATATGTATTTACTAACTATACAGTGTGCCAAAAATTGCCAGAAAATTAGTGCTTGCATGAAAGTCAACATGCCTAAGAGCATCCCGGAATTGAATGCAGCTTTTTTTAAAAAAATGGTATTTGAATAGACCGATTTCCTCCAGTAATGAGACGTCAAGTGCTGCCGAACGGAGAACTCGCAGCCACTGATATTCTACTGGTTTGTGGGCACCAATGTCGAATCAATGACCCAACTGGCGTGTCTTACTTTGAAGTTTTAGATCGATTTGTCATTCAATTTGGAAACAGGATTAGTTTCAACAACGCGGAGACAATGACAGTGCTTTTGGTAGAAAGCAGGATTTGCTGTAGCAGCATGAAGGAAAGATCTAAAAGAAAGATGCAATGAAAAGAGAGGGGAAAAGGATTAAAAGGAGGAAACGGTTTTTTTTTTTTTGCCTACGCACTCCCTGTGTTTGAGTAGTGAAGTGGTTAGTGCACTAGTTTCTCAACGTGAATATCGATGGTTCGGATCCGGCTGGAGGCGCTTAAGTCATCGAGCTTACCCGGCTTCTTCTGAACCTGGGGGAGGAAAGGCGGCCAGGCATGATACTGACCACGTCACCCTCTAGTGTCCCGACACCTCAAGGGAAATATGGGCACCAGTATCATGGCCATTAGATGCCACAATGCCACACCAGGGGTACTTTGAACCTTCTTTAAAATCCCCTGTGAACGGAGCAAAATCCCAGTTTCCTTTTTCAAGACGAAGTCATGTACTATGTTTTGTTTCGATATTCTCAAAATGATGTTGCCGCTGGGGACGAAGACGGCGTTCGATCTGGCATCATCGATCCGTAGCTGACATGCTAGCGTCAGAACTGGCGAACCATAATCGAACAAGACCCCGTCCCCCTCTCCGTTGGTACCCCCACCCCTCCCCCAGTAACAGACCTAGCCTGGCTAAGGAGACAGGGATCACCGTAGTTCCCATTGTGGTGGAGTCTGCTAAAGAAGTAATTGTACACTCACTGCTTGTTTATCTTCACTCAAGAACTGAAAAGGATAGCCGCCATAACTAGCTCCCAAACAGATACAATGCCGTGCCTCTGTACCTCTACCGCGAGGGCTGGAAAGAGCACACGCTCACAGCTGCATGGAGACAGAAGAAGGAGAAGAAGAAAACGAAGGAGAAGAAGACAACGATGACGTTATGAGCCGTTTTAATCCATTATGCTTTGTATTCCAGTGAAATACTGACCTTATTTGGAAGCAGTACATCCACAACACATTTCGTCGAGAACCCATTTGTACAGCCAGGTGGACTGTAGGATTCATTCATGGTAGTCAATAACATTTTATAAATCCAGAACTGACCTAAAGACGACGTCACTCAACTAATCAGATACTTTAAATGAAGGAAGAGACATGAAGGAGATCAAAAATAAGCAAGAGAAATAAAACAGGAAGAGACAGAAAGAAAGAGAGAAATAAAATTAAGGCAATTCAAATGAAACTTAAAGAATAAAACTTTGTTATTGTTTCAGTGATAACAATATTTCATATTGCTTTCCACGATCTATCTTTGCTTTCTACATTTTCTCTCACACTGAAGACTCCTGTCTGCTCCTTGTCTTTGTTTTCTGTCTATCAATTCTTCAGTTACTGTGTAAATAGTTTTTGTTTATGGCACATGTCGGCGCCACTTTCTCGGAGACTTCCTTCTTTATTCCGACATCAAAATAATGAAAGCACACTTACAAATGCACTTGTCCGTCGGCCAGTCTATCTGTTCGCCAGCTGTAGTCCTGTATGTGGGGCTGCAGGGCGTATATCGGCTCCACAACTCAAGCAAGGCCCATTTGAGGGCGAACATCGAAGCAGAAGAAGAAGAAACAGGATCTTGCCTCCCCTTCGTCTAGTTTATTGTCCGTCCATCCATCTTTCTCTCTCTCTCTCTCTCTCTCTCCCTGTGTTGTCCTGTCCACCAGCCTCTGTTTGTCCGTCCACCAGCCTCTGTTTGTCTCGTCCACCAGCCTCTGTTTGTCCGTCCACCAGCCTCTGTTTGTCTCATCCACCAGCTTTGAAGTTTTAGATCGATTTGTCATTCAATTTGGAAACAGGATTAGTTTCAACAACGCGGAGACAATGACAGTGCTTTTGGTAGAAAGCAGGATTTGCTGTAGCAGCATGAAGGAAAGATCTAAAAGAAAGATGCAATGAAAAGAGAGGGGAAAAGGATTAAAAGGAGGAAACGGTTTTTTTTTTTTTTGCCTACGCACTCCCTGTGTTTGAGTGGTGAAGTGGTTAGTGCACTAGTTTCTCAACGCGAATATCGATGGTTCGGATCCGGCTGGAGGCGCTTAATTCATCGAGCTTACCCGGCTTCTTCTGAACCTGGGGGAGGAAAGGCGGCCAGGCATGATACTGACCACGTCACCCTCTAGTGTCCCGACACCTCAAGGGAAATATGGGCACCAGTATCATGGCCATTAGATGCCACAATGCCACACCAGGGGTACTTTGAACCTTCTTTAAAATCCCCTGTGAACGGAGCAAAATCCCAGTTTCCTTTTTCAAGACGAAGTCATGTACTATGTTTTGTTTCGATATTCTCAAAATGATGTTGCCGCTGGGGACGAAGACGGCGTTCGATCTGGCATCATCGATCCGTAGCTGACATGCTAGCGTCAGAACTGGCGAACCATAATCGAACAAGACCCCGTCCCCCTCTCCGTTGGTACCCCCACCCCTCCCCCAGTAACAGACCTAGCCTGGCTAAGGAGACAGGGATCACCGTAGTTCCCATTGTGGTGGAGTCTGCTAAAGAAGTAATTGTACACTCACTGCTTGTTTATCTTCACTCAAGAACTGAAAAGGATAGCCGCCATAACTAGCTCCCAAACAGATACAATGCCGTGCCTCTGTACCTCTACCGCGAGGGCTGGAAAGAGCACACGCTCACAGCTGCATGGAGACAGAAGAAGGAGAAGAAGAAAACGAAGGAGAAGAAGACAACGATGACGTTATGAGCCGTTTTAATCCATTATGCTTTGTATTCCAGTGAAATACTGACCTTATTTGGAAGCAGTACATCCACAACACATTTCGTCGAGAACCCATTTGTACAGCCAGGTGGACTGTAGGATTCATTCATGGTAGTCAATAACATTTTATAAATCCAGAACTGACCTAAAGACGACGTCACTCAACTAATCAGATACTTTAAATGAAGGAAGAGACATGAAGGAGATCAAAAATAAGCAAGAGAAATAAAACAGGAAGAGACAGAAAGAAAGAGAGAAATAAAATTAAGGCAATTCAAATGAAACTTAAAGAATAAAACTTTGTTATTGTTTCAGTGATAACAATATTTCATATTGCTTTCCACGATCTATCTTTGTTTGCTTTCTACATTTTCTCTCACACTGAAGACTCCTGTCTGCTCCTTGTCTTTGTTTTCTGTCTATCAATTCTTCAGTTACTGTGTAAATAGTTTTTGTTTATGGCACATGTCGGCGCCACTTTCTCGGAGACTTCCTTCTTTATTCCGACATCAAAATAATGAAAGCACACTTACAAATGCACTTGTCCGTCGGCCAGTCTATCTGTTCGCCAGCTGTAGTCCTGTATGTGGGGCTGCAGGGCGTATATCGGCTCCACAACTCAAGCAAGGCCCATTTGAGGGCGAACATCGAAGCAGAAGAAGAAGAAACAGGATCTTGCCTCCCCTTCGTCTAGTTTATTGTCCGTCCATCCATCTTTCTCTCTCTCTCTCTCTCTCTCTCCCTGTGTTGTCCTGTCCACCAGCCTCTGTTTGTCCGTCCACCAGCCTCTGTTTGTCTCGTCCACCAGCCTCTGTTTGTCCGTCCACCAGCCTCTGTTTGTCTCATCCACCAGCCTCTGTTTCTCTCTCTCCCTGTGTTGTCCTGTCCACCAGCCTCTGTTTGTCCGTCCACCAGCCTCTGTTTGTCCGTCCACCAGCCTCTGTTTGTCTCGTCCACCAGCCTCTGTTTGTACGTCCACCAGCCTCTGCCTGAGTCTCTGTTTTCCCAAATACATGATTTTTCCCCCTTCTTACTGTTTGCCATTTACTAAAACTATAATGTGTTTACAGAACTATGAGTGAGATGACGGAACTTTGAATGAGATGACAGAGCTAAGAGTGAGATGATAGAACTATGACTGAGTTGACAGAACTATGAGCGAGATGACGGAACTAATTACTGAGATGACAGAACTATGAGTGAGATGACGGAACTTTGAATGAGATGACAGAGCTATGAGTGAGATGATAGAACTATGACTGAGTTGACAGAGCTATGAGTGAGATAACAGAGCTATGAGTTAGAAGACAGAACTATGAATGAGGTGAAACTGGTCCAGAGACGCCAAACCGCGGCTGGTAATAGTCATAATTCTGCTCCCATATAGTGAACGTGGTAACACACTTTGGTGACCACACAGACCAGCGCTGTGTGGCACAATAGCTGAAACGTGTTTCACGGCTGAGCACCACACGAGAGACCGTTGCTCAAGTCCAAGAAAGGAAAAAAAAGAGGAGAAGAAAAGAAATCTATCTATCTA